>LZPO01035755.1:0-25270 GCA_001675575.1 Neotoma lepida | reverse complement strand
TGGACATGTGAGATTAAAGCAGATCAAAGTAAAATGTCACAAACTTACATGGTCCCTGAGATGCATTAAAAGTCTAACATGTACAAAGAGTCTTTGGCATCCTTATCTGCATGTAAATAAAATACAAACACATACATGGGCTAAAAAATTATTTGATTAAATTCCAAGAACAATTGTCTATAAATAGCAATTGTAAGTTTTTTTCTTGATGCTGTCCTGTACATCCCTGATTTTTTAATATTTGACACTTTGAGGATATCATTTGGAGATCTGTCACTGAGCTATGGAATATTTATAGGCATTGTAAGTGGCTCATCTACTTTGGGAGAATACCNCATCAGAGGAAGACAAATCATAATCTTCAGAGCGTCCTTTAAAAGCAAGAGCATAGCCACACCAGAATCCTGACTTACTCTTTTTTAATATGCACAGAACCTTCTAGCAGCCTGCAAAGCACACTCAGACCATATCTAAGAATTGTTGTAAGCTATTCTGCTAACACAATATGAATGATGTACTATTACAAATCCCTGGGACAGCTGACTCAGTACTGTCTAATATCATGGATGCTCATGCCAGCTGCCCATCATAAGATGATCCAGCCAACATTTCTATCAGACTGCCTTGATCATGATGCTTAACAGCACGAGATTTGGCTGGTGATTATGTAACATGCCGCTAATGCTACTGACCATCTAGCAAAAGAAAAATACTATGACTTATCCCATTGCCTTTGAAATGCCAATAAGAGCCTATTCACTGTTGCTTCATACTGTCATAAGTGTCTGACGCTAGTGAACTATGTCAAATACATTTGACAAGAAGGGAGAATGTTAGACATTTGCTAGATAAATGACAGTCATTGCATTCCTGCTATTTTTAAACAGTTTAGTGCAAAAAGGGTCAATTTCTCCTCTGTTAGTTAAAAACTGACCCACAAATATCTCCAAGGCATTGATTATAAGTATCTAGACTGCCCCTGTTTTTCTATATTTTTTCCTTTAATCTTGTGTGTTTGTGTGAGTGCAGCCATACATGTGCCACAATGAAATTGTGAAGGTCCAAAGACAACCTCTGTCCTCATCTTCCATCTTGTTTGAAATGGTCTCTTTTTGTGTCTGGAACTCATATATGCTAGGCCACCTGGCCTGTTTCCACCACCCATGGTGACATTCAAGTTTTGGGATTATAGATGTACATTAGTGTGCCTGGCTTTATGTGGTTTGTGGAATCTTAATTCAGGTGCTTTACCCACTGAACCATTTCCTCAGTGTCTGTGCTTTCTCCCCTTTCTGGTGTGAAAGTAGTTATAACTAAAATTTGAACTACATTTTTGTGGCTATCATTTCTTNATTTCTCAAGAGCCTTTAAAACATTTGTATTATTATTGTTGTTTTGTGTGAATGTTGTTGTGTGTTTGCATGGTCATGTATGCCATGGTACACATATGGAGGTCAGATAAAACATTTTTCATTCCCTCTTCATGTGGGTTCTTGGGATCAAATTCAAGTCATTGGGCTTTGTGTGTGAAACAGTTTTACTCACTGANTAATCTTCCTGGCTCCTCATTTAAGTCAACTGAATGTGGGTCATTAAATTCTCTTGTGATAACATCTGTCTCTCCCAGCTTCTAACTTCAACCTCACATTTCCAGCTTGTAATACTCATATCCGTTCTTTTATCTTATGTTTTACTTCAATTCTCTTTGATCAGCTTTTTCAAATCGAGATTTTACAAAAATTGTTGGTTTATAGTTGTCCAGCACATATTTCGTTATCTTGCCCTTGACTTCCTGTCCATATTCTTAGAACATGGCTTGTCCCTCCTCTGTGATATACCAGGCTCCCTCACAGTGGTACCCAGAGGAGAGGCTTCATCCTTAGCTCAGATAATATTTTCTTGACAATTCTTTCTGATGTCCTTAGGTTCTATTCCCAAAGTATTGTAAGCATCTTGTGCTGCACATTCATAAACAAAATCCAGAAGTTGAATATTTAGTTTTTTTCTTTATAATCTAGGAAGTCAGCAAGGACTCTGCTTTCCCTGGAACAGCAAAAAGAAATCAATTCAATTCAATGGCCAGGTGGGTCTTCAGAGTTAGTCTTTCCCTTCTGGACAGGTAGGATTTTTCACTGAAATTCTTTCTCATCATTACTGTGTGTCTGAATGTCAGGGGGAGGTTCACACATACCAAGGTCATTGCATTTACATACATACTGGGCTGTCTAGATAGTATCTACATTTAAGATTAACACAGAACAAAGCAGCCATCAGCATTGGATACATTCTTAGTTAGAGTTGCTACTCTTCACATTTACTGTAATGAAGCACCATGGTTACTACTGCTTATAGTTCCATATAATAGTTCAGCATCAAAAGCAGTGAGGGGATAATTCAAGCAGGAAAGGAACCTAGAGGCAGGAGTCTATGGTGAATCCATGGAGGGTGCTGCTTACTGCCTTACTCATCATGGCTTGTCCAGCTTACTTTATAATAACACCTTGGATCACCAGCCCAGTTATGGCAACTTACTACAATGGGCAGTGCCTCCCACATTAATCATTGATTAAGAAAATGCCCTAAAGCCTAATCTTAATGGAACCATTTTCTCAGTTGAGGTTACCTCCTTTCAGAAAGCTCCAGCTGTGTCAAGTTGACATAAAGTTAGCCACTACAGTATGTGGATGTGGTGATACACTATAATGGAAATATCTTTTACATTCTAAGAAACTGTAACTTTTGCTGTACCTCACAGCCAGAGTTAATAAAGTACCTTAAGATCACTTAAGAACGATATTCTACTATGTACTCAGCCTCNTTGTTTAACTTGCTTTTAAGAGAACAATTAACATCTAACTTTACTTGCCTAGGATCTCCCACATATTTAATATTTAAAACAGAAAGTAATGCATAGTTAACTTTTAAATTATGTGCTTGTATATGTTTCATAACCAGAGAGCAAATCATGTTTGTATGTCCTGTATTATATGTATGTATATATGTTATAAATACTGAAAATGGCAAATAAGTTGAAAAAATATCCACCACAAATAGTAAAAGCAACATACAGATATTTCTTGTCTTGGCTTTCTTGATATTTGGACCATTTGAGGTTAATCAGAGTCTGTAACATATCATCCCTTGTAAAGCTCTGTTAAAGATTTCTGTAAAATATACCTCATTATTTCCCCATGATGCTTTCCTTTGTTCTGTTAAAATAAATACAGAGTAAAATCCTTTTGTTAGAGACAGATAGAGATAGGCAGACACAGAGACAAACATGATAGCATTCAGTCAGAATCGACTCATGCAACTGCCAGGAAACAGACAGAAGACACAAGGAGAAAAGTAGAGAATTCAGACACATGCTCACTCTTGGTTAATCTACTCAACGAAGGAAGTATTTTGATTTATTTTGCTAATGTGACACCAAGCACTCTGGTGACTCTGAAGTTAACATGAATGTATTTAACCAATACACTTACAGATTTCTCCTTACATGATAAAGTATAAATGGGCTCTTGTAAAAGAGATTATGAAGGACACATGGTATCATCTGAAACAGTACCTATATGCAATATTCTAACTGGATCCACTATTGAAAGCATAAAAATAAACAAATGAATACAGGAAATAAGTTTCCTTTTTAGTCAGAAGAACAGGTACCAAAAATACAAATATTACTACTCAACAAAAACATGAAACAAGTATGAACTGAGAATGGTTAGAATTCAGATAAAATATAGCTATCTTTTTGACAAAAATATTTTGTTTAAAAAGAGATAAGATGGATAACACATTTCACAACTCAATTCATAAAACATTTAATAAGATAGGAAGCATTTGGGGAATCTCCACATGAATGGAACATTAAAGGCAGCAAGTTACAGACTCCCAAAATTCTTCCATGATTTTCCTGGGACCACATGGGGACTGTCTTAGTTAGAGTTTCTATTGTGGTGATTTATGCTATGGCCAAAATCAGCTTGGGAAAGAAAGAGTTTATTTTTTCTTACATCTTTCAGTTCATACTCCATCACTGAGGGAAGTCAGGGCAGGAACTCAAGACAGGAACCATAAAGGAGTTCTGCTTACCTCCTTGCTTTCATGATTTGCTTAGTCTGCTGTACCATTCAGGACCCTTTGCCCAGAGGTGGCATTGCCCACTGTGGGATGACCCCCCNTCTCTACATCAAGCATTAAATAAGACAATACCTCATAGACTTGCCTACAGGCCAGTCTATGTAGACATTCTCATAATTAAGTTTCTCTCTTCTCAGATATATCTAGTTTTGTTTCAAAAGTTGACAGAAAGCAAGCAACACAATTGATTCCTTTGTCAACTAGATACATAAACACATGACTTATTAAGGTATAACTTTTCCTTTTTTATCTATCCCCAAGATATAAATGTATACCAATATCACAATACAAAATGTTGCAACTTTTTTAAACTTTCTTTTTATTTTTTCTTTGTGTCTTTCACATCATGCATCTCAATCCCATTCATTTCTCTATCCCAGCATATCCACCTTCTGCCCTTGGAACCCTGTCCCCAAAATAATATAAAATTTAAGAGAAAAAAANGAGAAAAAAAAGAAAAATCAGTCTCATTATCGAAGCTATAGTGTGACAGTGAGTNATGCTGTTGTGGGATATTAGTACACTATGTGAAGGTATATTGCTCTGATTCATGTAATAAAAAGCNGACTGGTCAATAGCTAGGCAAGAGTTATAGTTGGAGTTTCTAGAGAGATTAAGGAAAAGGAGGAGGGATGCAGGCATGCTGGAGATGCCAGGAGATAGAGAAAAAACTGGAGGTGCAAGATGGAAGAGAGGTAATGCCATGTGATACAACATAGATTAGTATAAATGGGTTAAGTTATAAGAGCTCATTAGGAACAAGACTAAGCTACAGGTCAAGCTTTTATAATTAATAAAAAGTCTCCATGTTCTTTTTTTGTGAGTTGGCATCCCAAAGAAAATCTTACTACATCAAAGAGGAAACCCTTTTATCCATCTGTCTTTACTCATAAGTGTTCATTGCAAAGAGTCATTTGTCTGGTTCAAGGCCTCTGGTTTCTGCTACACTGTTGATGCTAGGCCTTCACTGGGATTCCTTTTGGACATCCTTTTGTTGCCTTGTGTCATGGAGATCCTGAAGCTTTTGGTCTGCAGGACAAGCCCCTTCCCATGCTCCACCAGATCACAGATGGGGTGGACATTGGGTTGGGCCAACTCATAATCCTGGTTCTGGGCCTGAATAGTTGCAGGGTTGCTCAGCCTGCCAGCTCTTCCTTGTCCTCACCACCAGGGTGATCTCCCCATCATTACCCTGACTAGACCACCCCTTGCAGCAATGAGCAAGGGACAGGGACAGTTCTCCTCCTTTCATGCCCTCAGGGTCAGTTCTCCATCACATACACCTTCAGGGCCAGCTCTACTGTGTTGCCCAGGCAAGGTGAAGGGGCCACACTCCCAAGTGCTGCAGATGGTGAGGGGAAGGGACAACTCTCTCACTCTTACGACCACAGGGGCCAGCTCTCNCCACAGGTGGTGAGGGTGGCATCTCTCCTCTGCCCACACCACCATAGAAATATTGCCACTTTTAAATCACACACACGCTCTTCAATATGTCAAACAATAAGAAATAAACCCTTTCTTCATCAAGCTGACTTTGGCCATTATATTTTCTTATAGCAATAGAAATGTTAAGAATTCTACTTTAAATATGTAGTGGTTTTAAAACTTGCAAAGTCTCTCTAAAATACCTTTAAAAATCTTTCTAAAATATCCTGTATCTCTGAAATATTTCCAAATATCTCTAACACATCTGAAATTTCTGTAAAATCTGTGAAAAAAAATAACTGTGGGCTCCTATAAAATCAAAATTAAGTTACATACTTTGTATTTCAAAAAGGAAGAACCAGGGTCAGTTACCATTAGATCAAGTCCAACAGTATAAGAAGCTCAGTGTTGAATATTTGAAATTCATTCCCTATCCTCTGGGTTCCAAAGGCTTAGAAAAAGCTGCTTCTCTAGCTCTGTTATCTGTAACAAATACAAGTTCTCTGTGGGCTCAGGCTATCCCTACTCTATGCCCACTACTGTCTCTGGTAATTATCCTAGAGTAAAAGCATCTACAAAATGCTGGAATCTTCACTGCAACTGACCTATAGCTTCACCAGTAGCGTCTTCAGACTCTCTTCTGAGACCCTCATCAAGCCAACTAGTGTGAAACTTCGACTTCTCTCCATGACCCCTTCAATGCTGGCACTTCTACTGCAACTGAGGCTGCAACTTTCCTAAATGGCCTCTCCTGCCCTCCCCTTAGAGACTCCAGCCCTGCCACACAGCATCAAGCTTCAGCTTCTCTCCATGATCCCTTCAGTCCTTGAAATCCAGCAGCTCCTGAGGGATTCTCAGAGGTTACGCAGTTCATTTGCCAGCATGGATGGAAACCTTTGCCTCTGGAACACAGCTTCTGCATACCGACAGAGAAAACACTTGCCAAGAAGATTTTGCCTCAATGATTCCAGTCTCATTTTAATCACAGCTGATTCTTCAGCCCCAGCTGACCAGTATTGAATGTCCCAACAAAGTAAAGGTTTCACTTTAGTGATTCTAGTCTTTTGTTAATCACAGCCAATTCTTCAGTTCCAAGGGATCAGAACTAGAAATTCTTTTCAGAATCACAAATTCTTAATTCAGAATATTTAGGTGCTCCAATAAGTCTTTAAGGAACTAACAAAACTTCTCTTCAAACAATCAAAAACTAGGCCTTTATTGTCTGCATTTTTTCTCAAAACTCTTTATCTTCTAAGTTCCCAAGGAATATTGCACTGGGATCTAAACACTCAATGGCTTTTGCAGCCCAAAGTTTAATGCTACCACAGTCCTCCCCAAAAGACAGGGTCAGGTCTCTCACAGAAATATCCCATGTACCTGCAGCCAATTTCTGTCTTTGTTAGTTTTTTTTATGGTTCAGATAAAACACCGAGACCAAAAGCATCTTGGAGAGGAAGAGATTTATTGAATATAACAGCTTATATTCCATCATTCAGAGAAGTCATGGCAGAAATACATGGCAGGAACCTGAAGGCTGGAACTGAAGCAGAGGCCATGGAGGAACACTGCTTTCCAGTTTGCTCTTGTGGCTTATTCAGCCTGCTTCCTTCCATATTCCAGAAGATTTNCCTAACAGGGACATTTCCCCCTGTGGGCTGGGCCTTCCCATATCAGTCTGTAAACAAGAAAATATTTCAGACTTGTCTATAGGCCAATCTTATGGAGACATTTACTCAATTCATATTCTGTCTTCCAAATATGTCTAAGTTTGTGTCAGGTGAGCAAAACCCAACCAGCACAAAGGGATAAGACTCTTGCCATTGCTCTGCAGAAATCCCCTAGCTCTAGCATCTTGCTCTACCTCCCTCTCCATCTTCACATCTTCTTTCTGATATTGCTGCTTCCCAAGATCATATAACCATATGTAGTAGACAGCAACTATCACCTGGGCACTCTTGCTTACCCATCTCCCTGTTACTGTGATCACACTGTGCTGCCTAGTTCATGGTCCACCATTAGAATGAGAACTCATCAGGGTATAACTACATTGTTTCCTCCACATTCCTCACCACAGACTAATGAAATGCATATGGGATGTGAAAGCAAGACCTCTTTGCATCTGTGGTGGGAATCCAAACCCTTGTGCATACAAGCACACACACTCATGGACACACACATGCACAAACACAAGCACTCTCACACATATGTACATACACATGCATGCATGCATTCCTGCATGCATACCTCTACCCACATACATACATATTCTCCCTCTCTCTCTCTCCCTCCCTCCTCTTCTTCTTTGATAAAAGGATAGAGTTCAGATGAAATAAAAATGCTTGTAAGTTTTCAGAAAATTTGTATTTCCTTCCTAAGAGCAATGCCATCCTTGACTCAGTTTACCTTTTAGACTAGAACACTTTGTCTCTTCCATTTTCTTGGTGCTGATTGTCCTTCTTGGATGAGTGACACCAAGTATGAGTGAAGGATGGCTGTGCAGAGGAGCACTGCAGCTTAAAGCACATCTTAAATGGCAGGGCTATGATGGATTCAATTCTGCTTGTCCTTGAGAAAAAGCAGGGACAACATGTTGGGTAATAATTGCTCTGCCTTGCTTGTAGCAGAGCACATGGCTTATAGGGCATTGATTCATTTCAAACTTGTGTCTCTTCCAGCCCCAGGGCAGCCCCACTATTGAAATTGACACAGAACAGGAAGAGATGAATGTGTAAAGGCTGTGGAGCCCTGAGGCTGATATTGATGAGGCAGTGTCCTTGGTAAGTTTGCCTTCTGTAACTTTTCTCCATCACAGAGAATGCATCCTAGGACCACAGCAAGTACCAAAACTGTTTCCACAGTCAACGTACTGGAATCTACCTTTATGTTACTTCAAAAGAGAGAGGAAACAATACAGAGTTCCAGAATCACCAGACAGGGCCTGGGGCAAAGCTAGCAATGATAACACATGCAGATGTCTTTGTTTATGTATCTCTTTAGCATATAGAGATTCTGTCTATATATCTGCTCACTCTGTAATTTTAATTTCCAGCCAAGGATACACACTAAAGTTCAGTGACAGCTAGAGCCAAATGAATACTACCTGTTCCTGAATACCACATAGATATTTTCTGTCCCTATGAGCCAAGTAGATACTTCTGACCCTCTTTACCAAATACATACTTCTTGTCTCTCAGTTCTAATAGACTCTTCCTATACCTGTGTATAAAGCAAATAGTTCCATTCCCTNTTTATAATTATACTGGAATAAAGAGTATTTTCCCCACTTCTATGATAATTTTTAATTAATTTATTTATTATGNTAAGGTTAAAGTGATTATAACTCCCATCAAGAAACACCTATCTAGAAAATAAGACTGAGCCTCCACCAAGTTTGTCCGCAACAACCAGGAGCTTGCCTATCAGCATTCATTATAGCACTACCACTGCTTCTGCCATCTATCTAAAATCTGAACACTTCTATCCACACCCAACCAGGGAATGGCTATAAGATGGGCCAAGTCCATGCCAGGTGATGATAGTGCACGCATTTAATTCTAGCACTCAGTAAGTAGAGCAAGGAAAAACTCTATGAGTTCAAGGCCAGTCTAGTATACAGAATGAGTTCCAGGACAGCTAGGGCAACACAGAAAAACCCTGTCTCAAAATACCCAAAAAATAAATGATAGATAGATAGATAGATAGATAGATAGATAGATAGATAGATAGATAGATAGATAAAGATGGGACAAGTCCAAATTCAGAAAATTCTATCTCAGAACTACCCAGCTCTGCCCCTGCAGTGGTTTAAATGTTAAATATTCTTCTAGGCCGAGGCGTTGGAACACTTAGTTGATATATTTGGTGGCACTGTTTTGAGAGGTTTAGGATGGGTACCCTTCCTGGATGAAGTGTGTCAATGGAGTTGGGCTTTGAGTCTCAGATGCTCTAGCCAGGCNTTCAGTTAATAGGACTTGCCTTACTTCCAATCTGTTGTCTCTGCTTTATACTTTCAGTTTAGAATGTGAAATCTCAGGGTCCTTCTAAGTCTAAGTCACTATGCCTGCAGTAAGATGTCATATCTCCCTGCCCTTATGGACTATCATCTGTCTGGAACCATAAGCAAAAATAAACTTGTTTTTTATGAGTTGCTTTTGGTCATGGTGTTCAATCACAGAGACAGTAAAGTAGCTAATACTGGTCCTGAGGCCATGTTGGTACATGTTCTTCTGACTTCTGTCTTAGAGACACTGTCGAGGCTCTGGTAGAGTAGTACTGTCCCTTGGGGTTGAGTCTGCTGAACTATAGGATTTAAAAAGCCAATATTCTCTATGAGAGACTTCTCTCTTTCTACAAGAAGGTTTTTGTTTCACTTTGTTTTAGTGTTGCTCATTGTCTTCTCTTATTTCCCAAGACAGTGGAGATCCCTATATCCCTCTACTCCTGTACCTGCAACTGTATACAACCCCATAACTTCCCAAATGCTTCTTTTTTTCTTGTTCTCTTTACTTCTCTTTCTTCAGACTTGCTCATGCAAACTTGTTAACAATGGATTATTGCACCTTTTTATAGTTAAAGGCTTTGTATGTTCTCAACAGTGAAATTCATCATGTATATATGTATATATATACTTAGGCTTTTACTGCTGTGAAGAAACACCATGACCACATCAACTGTTATAAAGGAAAATATTTAATTGGGGCTGACTTACAGAGATTTACCCCATTGTCATCATGGCAGGAAACATGGTAGCATGTATGCAGGCATGATGCTGGAGAAGTAGCTGAGAATTCTTCTTCTGGATCTGNAGACAGCAGGAAGAAAGAATAATGCTAGGCCTGGTTTGAGCTTCCGAAACCTCAAAACCTGCCCTCAGTGACACATTTCCTCCAACAGCACCATACAAATTCAATCAAGGCCACACCTCCTAATAGTGCTACTTCCTATGAGCCTTTGGGGGCCATTTTTATTCAAACCACTACAGTGTGCATGTATGCTACTTCTCTTCATGCTCTGTGCCTCACTTTAACTCCCCCTGTCCAGCTTGTTGGAAAGGCTTCTAGGAAAGTCATGTCTTTCTCAATGCTGTTCTCACCAGGAAGATGGCCACTTCTGTTATATAATAAGAACATGGTAGCTAATATATATTGAAGGGCTGAATTTTCATCATATTTCCCTACACAATTGATTNGTGTTTTTGTTAGTAGAAATGAAATCTATGAAGTTTTAGAATTCAAAGCCATCTTCAAACTGTGAGAACAGAGAGGAGTTAGAGATGTAATTTACACATTTAGTGGGNAGTGTGGTCTTGTAGGACTTGTGTCATTAGGGGTGAGCATTAAAATTTCTAAAAGCCATACCAGGGCAGTTTCTCTCTTCTGGCCTTGAGTTTGTGAATCAGGATGTTGTCACTGTCGGCTACTACTCCAGCACCATGCCTGCATGTCTACTGCTGTGTTCCCTGCCATGACAGTCATGGATGCACCCTCTGCAGCTATGAGCAAATCCCTAATTATGGGCTGTCTTTCATAAGTTGCCTTGTTCATGGTTTTTCCTCAGAAAAAAAGAACAGTGACTAAACAGGAAGTGAATTCAACATTTGTATATGTGAATATGTGTGTAGGTATATGTATATGGAGGCTAGAAGTCAAACTTGGTTGTTGTTCCTCAAGGGTCACATATACTTTTTGAAAAACAGATTTTCTCACTAGCCGGGATCTTTCCAGATAGGCTAACCTGTCTTACCATGGATGCCCAAGGATCTGCTTGTCTCTGTTTCCATAGCACTGATTTTCAAGAACTCATTACTNTTCCTGGGTTTTTAAATGTTGGTTCAAACTCCGACTGTAATGCTTGTAAGGCAAGCCTGTATCAATTGAGCTGTCTTCATAGCACTTCCCTCAATCTACTTGATGGTCATTCATATCTAAAAGTCTCTTGGTGTGGCTGTCTATAATTTAGGAGNTAGTAAAAAGCAGCTGAATGGTCTCATTGTCTGACTTGCTTGACCTGCTCATGCCAGGTCCCTCTGGAAACCCACAACTTGGAGGTGGAAGAACCATGTGGTACCCAAGAGACATAGGTGCCCAGGCCACAACTAAAAGTTTTATCCTGCTTCTAGAAAGTTTAATGTCAACTGCACATAAGCTAGTGTTATTTGAAAGGAGGTAACTTTTATTTGGAAAATGCTTCCATAAGATCAGGCTGTAGGGCATTTTTGTAATTAGTGATTGATGTGGGAGGGCCCAGCCTAATGAGGGTGGTGCTATCTGGCAGCTGGTTTTCCTAGACTCTTTAAGAGAGCAGGTTGAGCAAACTGTAATAATCAAGCCAGTAAGCATCAAACCTCCATGGTCTCTGCAACAGCTTCTGTCTTCAGGTTTATGTGTTGTTTGAGTTCCTGTCCTGATTTTCCTCAGTGATAGATTGTTACCTTTAAGTATAAACTGAAATATACCCTTTCCTCCCCAAGTTGTTTTGGTCCTGGTGTTTCATCACAGCAACAGTAACCCTTTTAGGACACAGGTAGAGCTGGCTAAGGAGGCAGATGTGACATCAATGGTCATGCAATTCTGTTAACTACTAAATAGTCTTCATAGCTCACAAATGGTGTGTTTAATCACTTTCCCATTGTTGTGACAAACTAATCTGAAATAAACAGCTTATGAGTAGGAAAGAATTATTTAGGCTCATGATTTGAGAAGGCTCAATTCACAGATATCTGGCCCCATTGACTGTGGGCCTGTGAGGCCATCACAGTAGATAGTTGATGGGTGAGCAATGTATTAGCTTCTACTTCCGAAAGGCACAACTGTATCCTGGGAGCATAATAGACCTTATAGGAACCTTAATGTGTGAAGGACACATCTCTGTTTCTATTGTAGAGCTGNTATACTATCTGTGGTGGTGTGCAGAAAATGTTTACTGAGGAGCAGCCAGTCCTAGTGACTATTTTTTTTCCAGCTCTTAAGAACACAGGAAGAAGCTTATGTGTTTTCATGTATTTTGTCATAAAGAATTAAGTACTTAATAAAAATCCTCTATGATATATATATATGATATATATGATATGTGTATGTGTGTGTGTGTGTGTGCATGTGTGTGAGTGTTACCATTAGCTCTTACTCGATGTGGTCTTTCCCTATAAATAACAATAGGACTGTTATATTTTGTAATTGCTGGAGACAGCTTTTGCATATCAATAAGAAAGACAATTATTCATTAACAATTAATCAAAATAAACTTTACTCTGATATAATAAATGAATTATTAATTGATGCTTTAATGGGAAATAGTTCTGAGCAGAACTTGCTTTCTTCCATCTTCCCTGCTTGAGTTTTATGCTAGCACAATATTTTTGGATTAAACAGATGCCCCAAATGGAATTATGTAAACCAGTCAAGGAGCTGCTTTTTAAGGTCTTAACACTAAACCCCAAGATACTAAAATTAGCACATTCATTAACAAACTGCTTTAAAATATGTACTTAAGCTGGGACAAAGGAATATTGTTTCATATTTTGTAGGAGAAGAAGATGCTAAATTGATCTTTTAGATGATACAATTTGTCAATTTTCCAATTTAAGAATGTTTTATGAATGATTACATATGCTGCTTCCATTAAGAGCGACGTCACTTCAATTTCCCTGGTTCCTGAATCTTTCACACTGAGCACAGTTGTTGATGCACAGATGAAGGTCCTCAGTTTATTTTAGTATTTATTTCATGTTTTTAATCTTTGTGTGTATGTATATCACTACGTAGGTTATATATTTGTATATGAGTGAAACTGTAGATGTCAGAAAGCAGCCTCTGCTGTGTCAATGCTCACTCTTTACTTTGAGACAGGGTCTCCTCTCTTGTTAGTCACTGGGCAGACCATGACAGGACTGTGAGCTTCGTAGGATTCTCTTGTCTCTGCTTCATTTTTCTTGTAGGAGTACTGGGATTACAGATATTGGATGTCAGCTTTCATATGGGTTCTGTGGATATGAACTCAGGTCCTCATACTTGCACACCAAGAGATTTACACTGACCCATATATTCACTTCAGATTTTCTTAAATAAAATAATAAATCATGATATGATATTTGTCTTTATAAACCAAAATTTTTTTGTGGGGGAGCATTTATATATGTGTTTTAAACATTTTACAAGGGTGACTAGTTGAGTGAAATTTCTTTGATTATAGAGAGCTNAGAGGTCACCCATTGAGAATCAAATTATCCTGAGCAATCTTAGCACTCAAAATAGGCCTTTATTGTCCACCTCTGTCTTTGACATAACATATTTNTGAACATGAAGTAAAACTCTTTGTGGAGAGTCCAAACCAATCCCTTAGTTTTCCTCAACCTAAAATCAATGACTGACATCAGACATCATCTAAGATCTATAGCAAAATTGTCATGTTCCTATAACTCACCCATAGCATGTTGAAAAAAATGGTTTTGATTTTTATAAAAATTTCATGAAATGGTTGCCGTGTTGAACATGGTATTTAGAATATTATGCATCTCTTCTCATTCCATTGTCACTCATACATGGCTCCAGAAGAAGGCATGTGTATGTCCTCTGAGGTGAGAGCTGTGTATTTGCATCAATGCTTTCATTAAGGTTGAGCTGAAGAGAGAAAATCCACAATTTTGATATCTTGCAATGCAACTTCACATTCCATTAAATCACATATGACTAGAAGAGAATTAACATCCATTTGTTATTAAGGAACAGAGGTAAATGCAGCTAAGTATTGACTCTTCACAAATGTTTCAGATTGAGTTAGACTTGGCTCTTACCTCTGAGAAAATGCTAGAAAAAGAATTAACCCTTGGAACCACAATCCTCAGAGAAAGATGACAATGTAGATGTTTTTTAAAGATTTCTTGTCCAATCACATAATTATCTAGCTGAGACACATTTCTTTCTACTGTCTACAAAAGATAAGCTAGGCTTCTTAGTAGGAAAGAGTCTGCTCAGTCTACTCTGACCTATCTTAGCCCAGTATTAAGTTCCATCCCCATTTTATGTTTGAATGGATTAGGTGTGGCTTGTAGGTGTTGGTTTGAACTTGTTGGAGCAAATGTGTTACTGGGTGTCAGCTTTGAATTTTCAAAAAGCCTATTCTAAGCTCAGAGTTTCTTTCTTCCTGCTGCACGTAGACCGGAATGTAGAACTCTCAGATATTTCTCCAGCATCATGTCTGTCTGTGTTCTGCCATGCTCCCTGCCACGAAGATAATGTACTAAACCTCTGTAACTGTAAAGCCACAATTAAATGCTTTCTTTCATAAGAGTTGCCATGGTCATGGTGTATCTTTACAGCAATAGAGCACTGACTAAGACATCATTATGTCTGGATGCCTCTTGGTCAAAACTCTTCCTCTGGGCTAGGATTCCATTTAAGTGGGTTTTCTGTGTACCTTGTCATCATTTGTTTACAGAAAGCTCCTTTCCCTTTTGTCTTACTTTTGTTGTTTCTCTTAATGGTCATCATTGTAGTTTCTTACAAAGCTGACTAAGGAAAATGGTAATAGAGACAGAGGCACAAACACACATGCACAAAAAGAATTATTGTTGTNTAGTTTAGTGACATTGTACAAATCATTTGTTTATTTAATTCAACCACATACAGGNCTAGATTCTTTCAAAAATTAATATTTAAATTTTCAAATGATAAAGAATTAAAAATCACAACTATAATAAAAACAATTACCTTTGGATTTTAGAATTTTTGAGCATACAAGCTCAATGCAAATAATTCCAGAGTCCTATTTACCAGTCTTGATTCTTCTCAGGCCATCAGCTTTCTGCTTGCCATGGTACAAGTCCTCACTCAATACCATTCCTTTTTCCTCAGTGAGATACTGTGATAGCCCATGCATTGTAACAAAATGAAGACAGCTACTGGCTTCTTTGGAGAAGAGACCTTGTAACATTGGAGGAAGCTCAGATTTTAAACTCAGAAGTAATATCTTCCTCCTTTTTTATAAAAGAGACAAATACATGGGAAAAACCATCTGATGATTTCCTAGAATGTACTGGTGTAAAAATACTGAGGGCCATAGAGAGAAAAGAGATACAGAGGGACCAATTGCCTAGAAAAATTATATATTTATCTAAAGTGTNGAATGCTGAGCACCTTTGAGATTTAGTACAATCTTTTTGTATTTTGTCAAATAATTAATTTTTTGACAAATAAATTATTTCTTGGCATAGTTTGAAACATAGTTATTATATTATTATTCTTTATTTTTTTATTTTTATTTTTACTTCTCTCAGTCTGTCTCTTTCTCTATCTGGCTCTGTCTGTCTTTCTTTCTGGGTATCTCTTTCTCTTTGTATTTCTCACTCCTTATCTGTTTCTGTCTATCTTTTTCTCTTGGTGTCTCTGTCTTTCTAAGTAGCTTCATCTTTCTTTCTCCTTCTCTGTCTCTGCCTCTGCCTCTTTTTCTCACTTTGTCGCTCTCTCTCTCTCTTTCTCTCTATATGTCTTTCTCTGCCTCTCTCTTCTCTTTGTCTCTCTTGCTCTTTATCTCTCTCTCTTTCCCTCTGTGTGTGTGTGTGTGTGTGTGTGTGTGTGTGTGTGCCACATTTGTGTGGGTATTATTCAGGCCAGAAGAGAACATCAGATCTCTGGGCCTGGAGTTGTAGATGAATGTGAGCCATTTGCCTGAGGTGCTCAAAACCAAACTCAGGTCTTTCGGAAGAGTAGCAAATGATCTTAACCACAGAGCCATCTCTCTACTACAAGATTCTGTAATTGGTTGAAGAACAAACTGGATTTCATTTCCCCTAGTCTATTTAATATGAGTGAAATATATTATCAATCCATTAAAAATGGTACCAAATTGCTCTTCTATTTCCACTAGTGAGTGAAGGCAATCTTGGTCAGGTAAAGTTAAGACCTTTGAGGTACAAACTCACATTCTCTGGGGGTTCACACAAGATTTGTAACATTTTAAGTGAAATTTTACTGTATTCCTGGCTTATTCTTTCTCTGAAAAAAAATAGAGAAAAAGGTAGGATATCCTCCAAGTAAAGACAGGGTTGGGAAGTTTGCTATCCCCAGGAGAACCCTGAGCATTGATAGGCAAGTAGCTAGATCCTCCCTCTGTGGTAGTGTCAGAAGCTACATCTTGTAAACTATCACCAACAAGACCACCCAAATCTGAGGGGAAAAAATGATGCCAATGAACATGCCAAACTTGACAGGGAAAAGCCCATGACATCTCAACCCTACACAAAGAACTAAAGGGATTTAAGGAAAGCAGGGACTGGAAGAAGTAGTTTTCCCCAGGAAAGAGCAAATCAACTGGTTTTCCAGTGGTAAACAAACAGTCCTGAACATATACATACAGGTAGCATTACAGCATTGAAAAGTTATATTTAATAATATATGTATGTCTACATGCATGCATGCAATAACAATTAGTGAGAAAAAAAGGTCATGGACTTGAAGGAGATCAGGGAAGTATTTGAAGGAGTATATGGGGGCATTTTGAGAGAGGAAAAGGAAGGGATAAATGCTATAATTACATTATAACTTCAAAATGGAAAAGAGGGTAAAANAAGGAAGTCTAACACAAAAGGAAAAGAAAAAAACATACTTAAAATAAACAAACAAACAAAGTTGTGATCATTTAATTCCAACCTTTATTTGGAGTCTGAAATGGAAGGCCCCAAGGTCATTCCAAATGCAAGAAGTGTTTGTTGAAGAAACTTTTTAAAGTGTTCTTCTAATGCTTATCTATGAAAAGAAATCTCCTTTTGATTGGTAAGCATCTGAGATTTGAGTATCTAGTTTTCAAAGAGAAATCAAAGAGGCAGCCCTGGATTGTTCCATGATGCAGAAGTAGAGAACCCTTAGCCATTGGTCCAGTGTTTGTATAGGGTCGAAGGAAGAACTCTACTAAATCCAAGCTAGAGGCCAGNGCAACNGCTTCTTTGGGAGGGTACTCCCTACACTGCTTTCATGTGAGGTCCTCCTTTGTTTCCCTTGCAAAATTTAAGGAGTCATCAGTGCTGATGCATGTACATTTGTTTAAGCTTGTTTTGTGTAATAACTAAAGAAACTTACTATGGATATTAGGTTTAAGAAAATAAGGATTCAATTTGTTTATGTTTATTTATTGTATATGAATGTTATGAGTATGTTTGTGTGTGTGTNCCTGTGTGCCTTTGTGCCTTTGTGTCTGTGTGTGTATGCTTGTGCACACACACATCATACGTGAACTAAAAGCACCCATGTGGGCATCAGAGCACAACCTTGGGTGGTGGTGCTCACCTTCCACCTGGTTTGTGAAAAAGTTTCTTTGTTGTTCACCAGCTGGCTGACCCAGCAGCTTCTAGCAGTCTCTCCTTCCTGCCTCCCATCTTGTCATNGGAGCACTAGGATTAGACACACACTACCTCACATCACTTTTCCTGAGTTCTGGGAGATGCCAACCTACGTTCTCACATTTGGTCAGCAAGTGCTTTACCTACTGAGTCATGTCCACAGACATAGGAATGAAACAATAGATTTCCTTGCACTATGATGTCAGAAAAAGGCAGCATTCAAAGNGAGAATTGAGCCTGCTGCTTCACCCCTCAGCCTTCTCTTGGCACAAAGAATATTCTTTGTGGGTTACTGTGTATGACAAAGCCCCAGTCATTATAGCCTGGAAGGTCTTCTGATTTCCACTGGAATTTTTCATTTGTTATTTAGATGTCAACTCAGCTCCAAATGAAGTCTTTTAAAATCTTCCATCTTAACTGATTTCCCAAACTCTATTAAATCAAACTGTTTTCATTGCATGTGGCTTTGTTCNCCCTGAATGATCTCTTCTGTATGAGTTTCCCAACTAAGTTGCACATGCTGAGAGACAGTCACTTGTCTGTCTTTACTTTCACTCTCTAGAATTCTGCCAGAAACAGAGTCAGACCCAATCATCAATACTGATGGAATGGATGGGTTTTGTTCTTCTCACAGTAAACAATATTTTCTTTGGTGTATTATCTACCATCACTAGTATATTTTATTAATGGGACTTGTCTGCCAGCCCAATTCCAGCTTTAAGGAAAGACTGTCTCAAAGGGAAAAGGCAAAGAATGATAGATAGGATAACCTATATTCTCTTTCATAAGCCCCATGCACTTACATGCTTGCACACTTGCACATGCATGTGCATACATATCAAACACAAACCACACACACACACACACACACACACACACACACACAAAACTATTAATACTAGATGGGCTAGTCTACAATAGAAATTAAAAATATGATCTGTAAATTAACTAAGCCACAAAAAAGGCAAGGATGCCTGATGTGCAGAAGGGGCTGAGATGTCATACTTTAACACACCAGAGAAGTTTGGTTAATGTACAATCATGTATAGCTTTGTTTTTATTTATTTCTAATGATATGATATTTGTATTTATTCTTTGAGAATTTCAGGCCTTCTAAGGAAAGAGGGAAAAAACAGTGATTTATGAGGTCACACTATGGAATTTTGGTCTATTTTTGTTTGTTTGTTTTTGTTTTGTTTTGTGATAGGTTCNCCACTTTCTGCCTGCAGCTGCCAAGTGTTGAGATTACAGATTACACCACCAAATTAAATCACTAAACCTTTCTCAAAACAATATACTACATTTTGTGGGAAATTTTCCTAATTTGATAATTTGATATATTAAAACTGACATTAATCTCTCATCTAGCATCACATCTTATTTTTACTTCTGATAAAAACAAAAAGGAAAATAAGGATTTAAAAAAATGAAGAACTAAGGGAAATAACTAAGGGAAATAGTGCCTACATGATAAATAATGAGCCACAGCGAGCAGCATGGATGTTATACCATCTGAGGATGACTCCATAATTTTTTGACAGCATAATTCCTTCAATATCTACCAAACACTGAGGCCTTATAAAACACCTTCCTAGTCATGAATATTGTTTTCATTTGGAGATTCATGGAATCCAGTTTAGAGGGGTGGCTTCAGGTTGAGAAGATGAATGGCAGAAGACCATGTTTGGGAAGGGAAGGAATAAGGAAAGTGTGCATCATGTTAGTATTAGCCACTGTGCCCTTGAAATGTTTCCATGGGACTTTTCAGAACAGAAACAGGGCTATTGCATTGGTGGTGATGTCCATCTTCCCATCTTAGCCTTTGTTCTTATAGACACTGTGTACTGATTGCCTGAGCAATCATATCTTTCACTGAGTGCCTTTGTTGCAAACTGACTCCACTTTTTAAAAATTCCAATTCCTCTATATTATTCAAGCAACAACGTTTCTCTTACAGAATTATGGAATAATCATATTTTTACCTCTTGTTATCAAGAGCTATCTNGATTATTAAGAAACGTAACTCAGCTTCTCAACACAGTTTTGTGTTATCTAGTGCAGTGTTACAACCAGTGACAGGGTGGGGCTGTATACACAGACTCCCTAAGTTTCTCATACAGCATTCTTTCTTCCTTATTTTTTGAATATCCTGTCCTCCCTTCTGTCTTGTGAAAGAGCTTACTACTGATTTATGCTGCAGATTAGCATGTGAGAGCTGAACTTCAATTGCTAGTAACAGATCAAGAGATACAAGGTGTGTGTGTGTGTGTGTGTGTGTGTGTGTGTGTGTGTGTATTTATGTATGTGTGAGTGCATGTGCAAGTATGTATGTGTTTCTTCTAAGGACTTTGTGACTGAACTTCTATTTACTGTTCAAAGTAAATTCTGTCAATGCTCTTTTACTTGTAGGTTCAAATGAAAACTACCATCAGTGTGCTCACAAAATATGCAGAAAATAATAGACTAAGGAAACTGAATTAATAACACTTTCAAAGATAATGAGGAGGGTGGCAATCATCTTAACTTCCAGGTATCTGCTTATGTTCCTCAGGTTAGATATCTGTATACTGTTGTTCAGTATTCATGTGTCAATGGTGTAGTGTGTCTGGTTCTGTTCTCAACATTAGAACAATGAAACAAACAGGACATACTACTATCCATGATGGCCTTGAATATTGTAGACAAACTTTCATCTACTGTTCCTCAAGTCTACAGAAACCTCCCTTTTAGGCAAAGTGAGAAATAGCTCAATAAGTTGAATTGGATTAAGTCTCAGAGACTGATACATGGGCACCAGTCTCCTGTGTTTGTGTGTGTGTGTGTGTGTGTGTGTGTGTGTGTGTGTGTGTGTGTGTGAACATCTGAAGTGGACTGTGTTCAAATAAATTATAGAACTATTTTTCATCTATGCAGTGGAGCTTCAGGGATTAAAAGTATCTTTCCTTTCTGGCTGTTCAATGCATGTTCCATATGCCACATCAATGATTATCTGTCCATGTCTTATCGGTTTTTAAAGTGTGTCTTCTTGGTCTGAAAATGGTAAAAGGCCAAGGGTAGAATGATGATCCATGCCCTATAATGCTCCCGTGCAGCACTTGTAATTTCTCCTGCTGCTCCACTTTCTGGTAGAATTGAAGATCAACTTTTTCTCCTATTGTCTTTATAAAGCCAATTGCAAGAAGCTCTTTCCTGTGGCAACTCTGACTTCCAGTAATACTGGTATTTTCTAGCCAGGAGAGAATGGCACTGATTACTTCAAAATTGTGAGCTGTGGGGTATGAGTGGAACATGTTGTTAGCAACAAGGAAGGACAAGATGAAACTATTCTCTATTATCTTGCTTTATCATAGTCTCTTTGATCTCCTTATTGCCTGTCTCTTATACACATCTAGATGTGTATAAGAGACAGGAATGGCACTGATTACTTCAAAATTGTGAGCTGTGGGGTATGAGTGGAACATGTTGTTAGCAACAAGGAAGGACAAGATGAAACTATTCTCTATTATCTTGCTTTATCATAGTCTCTTTGATCTCCTTATTGCTGAGCTTTGTAACTTCATTTATTGATAAATTTGTTCAAAGTTTTGAGAGAGTAAGTCATATGTAAAAATTACAGAAATGCCTCAGATAATTATATTAAGGGCATTGTGAACAGAGGCAGTTCAGAAACAAAAAGTCTAATAGCCCAGGGTACCAGTGAAGAGTCCCAAGGAAAATTACACAGAAGACAGTGGAGTTGGAGAGATAGCTCAGTTGTAAAGTGCTTGCCATTTAAAGAATGAGCCTGATGCTCAGAACTCACATGAAAGCTCCAGCCTGTTGGTGTGCATTTGCCATTCTGGAGAGGCAGAGATAGTCCTATCCTTCAGGTTCCCTGGNCATCCAGACAAGCAGAGTCAGTGTCAGTGAGTTTTAGGCCACTAAGAGACCCTGTTCTCAAACAAACAAACAAACAAACAAACAAACAAACAAAAAGGTGACTAGTGCCTGAGGAATGACAGCTGATATTGACTTCCAGCCTCTAAATGCAAACACAACCCAGACATGTGTATCCATCTATACTTGAACACACACACACACACACACACACACACACATATACACACAAAAGAAATTTTAAAAAGTAGACCAAGATGCTGGATCTGATCTGGAAAGTCTACTATGGAAATAGCAGCATCTGACAANTTTGANGATACAGGAAAAGTCTCCTCAGGTTACACCACTAAGACAGCAACAAATTGAGGTATCTCTGAGGACAAAGGATCATACAACAATTTGTTAGTACAAAAGAGAGAGAAAGCTGTTGGTTCTGCAACACCTGTTCTCCTGGAAGTTTCTAAGAATGAGAGAGACCACAGAACAAGATGAAATGAAAGAAAACATGTTTGGGAAGAGGCACATGGCCTTTTGTGCACCCATAGTACGTTGCTTCTTAGATTTAGGGAAAGGCATAGTTTGAGAGAGTCAACACCTTCTCGGGCAAACTGCATGGTAATGTCTCCAGTATACCAGCACAGAGCAAATGATGTTCTCTTCTGTTCCCTGATGTTGACTCAAAGGGAAGTCAGTCTGCAGACATTTGGAATCATCAAGTGAGGTTAAGAGTCTTTATGCTCTCCATGGTTTGGTATGGATCAAATGTTTGGAAAATTCCAAGCAATTTTGGATAAGTATTGAGAACTGTTGGTAGCAAAAGGCAATGGGAGTATACAGCAGGTGACAACTAATGTTCAAAAGTGTTCAACCTATAAGACCCAATGGTTCTGGTGGAGGAAACCATCACACAAGGTGTTTTGGAACTATTGCCTTTTGAATGTATTAGCTGTTTCCTGCAGTGAATTTGTGTGCTATTGTAGCCCTCCCATTTGATTTTTTTCCCAAGAACTTTTAACAGTGTGATTGATCATTTATTGGGTATAGCTTCACCTATACAGTTTGGGTATTTGGATAACACCCCCCAACTTTTTGTGAAAAAAGTTGCCTGTGACACAGGCAAAACCTGTTTCCCAAAACCAGGTCTTTGTTCCTTTCTTCTATGTAAACTTAGAGGTCTGCCTTCCTGCAGTTATCTTCATTGGCAGGTATTTGGTCAATTTTAAATGTCTAGGCAAAAGTATNTCATTTGAGACATTCACAGACACCAAAGGACATAGAATTACAACAGTCTGCATTTGTTGATTCATGGCCTTTAGATAGATAAGGAACAAGTGTGCCCTAGGGTCACCCCACCAACAGATAGGAAAGTGCTGCCCCAAGCTAATCTCAAACTAACCAATTCTTAACTTCTTTTACTTGCACTTTGGATTACTAATCAGCTCATTATTTAACCACACTTTGAAATGAAATTCCCCCTTTTTCCTTCTTAGATTTCCCTAATTGATTTAAGGTTTCTCTCCCTCTCATTTGACCCATTCCCTTTAAGAGTTCGTTAAGGCTTTACAAGTCAGCCCCTCCTTGAGTCATAAAGAAAGCCTGACAGTCACTGCCTGATGTAAACTCTTATCTGTTTTTATGATCCTGAAAGAATTCAAGCCTTGTGACCTTGCTTTGGCCAGAGAATTGCTGATTGTATATGTATAAAACCTGGAAACTTCAGAGACTCCTGATAGAGCTAAGGTAGAAGAAAGAAAGAACAGCAGAGAAATATATGAGAGAGCTGAAAAGAAGCTGTAGATTTAGAAATGGCTTTCAAAGAATAATAGTGAATGGACCGAAAGAGCAGGATGTNTATAGATTTATTTAATATCCTTAGGATTAGATTTCTAACTCTATAGATTCTCCCGCAGACCCTGGGAAAGGGTTGTTCGGGGCTGCACCTCAATAGCCCTCGTTAGATAAGAAACTTCTAGAAAACTTTGCAGAACAATGAGATAGTTGGATATGGCTTTCATGGCATGACTGTGGCAGGCCTCTTTCTCTTGGCCTTTGTGGCAGGAAACATGGATGTGTACTTATTCTGCCCGTACTTTTCTTCACTTAAGTTTGTTTTTAGTTTTTTATTTTTTATTTTTATTTATTTATTTATGTTTACCTGGAAGACCTGTTTGAAGGGGCTGTTTTCCTACTTACATGATTTGATAAGCCTCTCTGATGAAATGCCAATCTCCTGGGAGTGATGAATCAGAGCCAATGGGAGCTGAGATTACTTGCTCAGGGTCTGAATCTAAGTGACAACACTGCAAATGCATTTCAGAAGATTTTCATTCTCAAAATGCACTCTTGCTTTCCATTTCTTATAGAATCCCACCATCTACACAGTTTGGCATCTACACAGTTGTCTGAACTGGGCTTTCTACTACTGTCCTTTCATGAGCTATCTCTACAAAATGTGTTTAGGGTTATTATCTACTTTGTAAATAACATATGATTTCTAACTGAAATAAAAATATATCCTTTTAGAAAACGTATTTAAGATTGTGTGAGGCATATCTAATATTTTATCATCATTCCTTTATGTTATATTTTCATTTATGAAACCATCTCAATAAAATAAAATGAGAATTCCTCTGGGTAATAATTTCTTGTCAAGATAAGGCAACACAATTTTATCTCTCCTGGCAGAGTAGGAATGGTATTACAACCAGTGATCTGTTTGGCCTCTCTCTTCTAATGTTTAATTTAAAAAGAATTACCATTTACTTCTATTCTCTCTCGTGTATTTAGGATATATAAAACATTTTCATTGTTTTCCTTCTTTCACAAATCACTATTTTGTTAACTATGCATTTCATTCTTATAAATTCTATGAAATTCTATCTGCTTATGCTTTTAATGATAAATTCCTTCAAATTTTGGAGAAAATTAGGAAAGAATTTTATTGCATGCACAAGTGTGTGTCCATGTGTTTGTGAGCATGTGTATCTATGTGTCTGTGTGCATGTTTGTGTGTGTGCATGTTAATGGGTGAATGTGTATACATGCATGTGTGTCTATGTCTGTCCATGTATACATATGAAGGCCTGAGGTAGACATCCATGGTTTTCACTTCTTGACCTTGTCTTTTCTTTCAGACCTTGTCTTTTGAGGCAGGATCTTTCGTGGAACTTTAACCTCACCAATTGTCATATCAAAGAGTTTCAGTAAGCTATTTCTCACCATCTGTCCCAATACTTGTGTCGCATACTTATGTAACCATACCTAGCTTTTATCTGGGTTCTAGGGATCCAAATGCAGGTCCCCATGATTACATACATAAACATAACTTATTAAGCAAATTTTCTGGCATGTTGATGTCTTAAAATATGTTGCTGTAAGACTGACCTCTCATAAATGAGATAAAATTGAGAAGCATATGAGGTATTTTCAATGAGCATGAAGGAGGCTGCACAGTGCGAAGGTAAATCATGTTTTTCTTTTGAGGTTTCTGTACCCTGA
>LZPO01035754.1:25692-39464 GCA_001675575.1 Neotoma lepida | reverse complement strand
ACATTCTAACTAGGGAGAGGGGAAAAGAAAGCAGAGCTGAACAGACATCATCCTGCCATCCAGAGAGCAGCATGTAATGGCACACAGGTAAAGCCANGGAACATATGGTGACATAGGTTTATAGATATGGGTTAATTTAAGATGTAAGAGCTAGCTAGTGAAAAGCCTGCCACAGCCATAGTTTAAAAATAATATAAGCCTCTGTCTGTTTACTTGGGTCTGTGTGGCCATGGGAGCTGGGTGGGACTGGACAAAACAAGCAATGGAGGAGTGTTCCCCTTGTGCCACATCCTCTTTAGCATAAGCTGTCATTAGTGTTTATGATCTTAGCCCTTCTGACATGTATAAGATGGAATCTCAGGGTTGTTTTGATTTGCATTTCCCTGATGCCTAAGGATGATGAACAGTTCTTTAAGTGTATTTAAGTCATTTGAGATTCTTCTGTTGAGAATTGTCTGTTTAGATCTGTGCCCCATTTTTTAATTGGATTACTTGGGTTTTTGATGTCTAGTTTCTTGAGTTCTTTATGTATTTTGGAGATCAGCCTTCGGTCAGATGTAGAGTTGGTGAAAATCTTCTCCCATTCTGTAGGCTGCTGTTTTGTCTTATTGACAGTGTTCTTTGCCTTACAGGAGCTTTTCAGTTTCATGAGGTCCCATTTATTGATTGTCAGTCTCAGTGTCTGTGCTACTGGTATTCTATTGAGGAAGTTGTCTCCTGTGCTAATACATTCAAGGCTACATCCCACATTCTCTTCTTCAGATTTAATGTATGTGGATGTATTTTGGGGTTTTTGATCCACCTGAACTTGAGTTTTGTGCAGGGTGATAGATACAGATCTATTTGCATTCTTCTACATGTCAATATCCAGTTATGCCAGCACCATTTGTTGAAGATGCTCTCTTTCTTCCATTGTATAATTTTGGCTTCTTTGTCAAAAATCAGGTGCCCATAGGTGTGTGGATTTACATCTGGATCTTTGATTCAATTCCATTGATCCATCTGTCTGCTTTTATGCCAATACCATGTTGTTTTTTATTACTATAGCTCTGTAGTAGAGCTTAAAATCAAGGATGGTGATACCTCTGGAAGTTCCTTTAGTGTACAGGATTGTTTTAGCTATCTTGGGATTTTTGTTTTTCCATTTGAAGTTGAGTGTTGTTCTTTACTCCTCAAATTGTTCTACATAATAGAAAGAAAAAGGACATTGCCAAATTATTTTTATGAGGCTATAGTCAAATGTGGTGACATTTCATTTGTGCTCTAATAAATAAAGCTTGCCTGGAGATTAGAGGAAAAAGCCAGCCACTATATTAAACATAGAGGCCAGGCAGTGGTAGCACATGCCTTTAATCCTAGCATTTGGGAGGCAGAGATTCATCCGGATATCTGTGAGTTCAAGGCCACACTGGGAACAGACCCAGGCATGGTGGTACAGGCCTTTAATCTCAGCACTACTTAACCATAGAGGTCTGGAGGTCTGTATAGACAGACAGGAATTGATAGAGCTGGGCAGAAAGAAGAAAGTGATGTAGCTGGGCAGAGAGAGGAAGTAAGATGGCAGGGCACAGAAAGGTATATAGGCGTGAGTATACAGGAAATAGCTCTCTCTTTGGCTGAGGATTTCCTAAAGGTAAGACATGGCTGGCTTGCTCTCTCATCTCTCAGTTTTCACCTCAACATCTGGCTTCATGTTTTTTATTAATAAGATCATTTAGCAATTCATGTTACAGTCAACCTAATACCCAAATTACACAAAGACTCAGCAAGGAAATAGAATTACAGACCAATATCACTCACAAATACTCAATAAAATAAATACTTGCAAACTGAATCCAAGGACATATAAAAAAGATCACCCACCATGATCAAGTAGGCTTCATCCCAAAGCTGCAAGCATGGTTCAATATGCAAAAAAATCTTTCAATGTAATCCACCATATAAACAAACTGANAGGGAAAAAAATATATATAATCATCTTGTTAGATGCTGAAAAACCCTCCAAGTTTACCTCTAGAGCTGTCATAGGGCCATAGGAATATCATGTGGCATATTGATTTTCAAAATTTAAAACTGTTTGCTCATTGAAATCAACATGGGGACACTGTTACAATATAAATTTCACATGTCATTCTGACCTCTGTAGAAATATTTATAGGGGAAGCTTCTATAGGGCATAGAGTTTCAGGCATTAACATAAATCTCTCATGCTTCTATCCTAAAAATGTTGAGTTTTTATTCTTTAGAAACATTCTTGTCAATGATTTCCCACCTACAAATTGTGATATATTTTTAGTATGAGCATGGAACATTGTTTCAGCNGACAGTCTTCAATGATTGGATACAGAAGAATCAATTTTTATATGCATCTGTCTTCTAGTGAGGTTAGCACAGATACACAAATAAATATGCTTGTTTGTATAAGATATCCATTACAGTAACACTAAAACCTTCCCATATTAAAGACAGATTTTAGAATTTTTTGTGTGTAATTTACATTATTAATTTGAAAAGGCATACAATTAGGTATATACAAACCACTTATTGGATTTATTCTTTAGCATTGTGATTTACATATATGAATAAACACTTAACAAGCAGATTCTAACAAAGACTTCACATATTAATTACTCTTAAAATCAGTTTTAAAGTGATACCCAAAAGATTGGATTGTAAAGAAGTTAAGACCTCTAGTTNTTTTTAAAGAAAGAAAAAAATTTGAATCTATTAAAAGGTGTCCCCTATGCTATTACTCTCACTCATTGAAATTCTAGGGAAAAAAGTGCTGGGACCTACTCTGCCAGGTACAATGAACTTCTTGCCTTTAAAATTCTATGTAAATGCAAGAATTATTCTTTCCAGTTTCATTTAAAATGTAGGGAATTGGTTTACTTTGATATAAATTCTTTCTACTTATTAGGTGATCTCTGTGACTTTCCTTTTATATTTTAATAAGTTTTCTTAATCTTTTCTCCCTAGAGATCTTCTAATACTTTGCTAGATTGATCTCTAATTACCTTAATGTTTTGTTGCTGTAGAAATATGAAAGAGGACCTGGTCTCTTGTGGTCTTCCTCTGACTGGGTGCTGGGTAAGCACAGATGTAATTTAAAGTTTCTTTTTTTGTATAACATGTACATAAAACTATTTTCATGAAGTTCTCCAGTTTGCTCTGTCACATGGACAATGCAGTTCAGGTACTCATGCCAAAGTCCTTCTCTCTGATATCAGCTCCCACTTTCCATTTTGTTTGCTCTATTCAACCCAGGCTAACAACTTTACTTTTTAAAATAACTAGTTCTTTGCACTTTTGTGAGAGTTTGACTTACATTTTGACTTAAATACCAATTGCTCACAAGGGTCTTTCTTGACTTCCATCACTGAAACAGCCTGTCATATACCCTCCGCCCTTCTTTGCTCCATCTAAATAGTTGTTTTCTTTCATTATGATATATGACAAATGTATTTATTTGTTTAATGTCACCTTCACCCACTAGCTTGTTAATTACCATTTTTCAGAGGCCAGTTTTAGTCTTTGCTATAAATTAGTTCATTTAGAATTGAATCTTGTATATAGAANGGAGAGGAGAGACTGCATCATCAATGACAAGAGAATGAAGGGCATGTGACAATTTTAAGATAAGAAGCATAATAAAGACCCCTTTACTTTCCTCTAAAATTCATGGTTTAAGAAAAAATTTAAAAGTAGCCTATGACTCTGTATAGTGAGGGTAAAAACTGGATTGTCTGGTCATTTTTTTTTTCCTTGTCTTGGGACATTTGAAGTACTTGTACAGTATTGTCCAAGTGATATTTTCTTTCTAGGTGTTCTGGTTGGTTATTGCAGGGAGTGATTTTAGGCAAGAAGATTATCAGATATTTAGATCCAGTTAGAAAAACACAAAAATAAAAGCCAATAAGTTATTTAATTAATATGTATATAGCTGTCATATTATTCTGTCTATCTGTCTGTCTGTCTCTCTCTTCTGTCTCTCCCTCCCTCCCTTATGCACACATGCACACATGCACACAGGCACACACACACACACACACACACAACACACACTCATTTGAAGTTATGCAGTTAGATACATTAACATCGTAATTTATTTTAAAGTCTAAGAATCTCCAGGTTGAGGATATTGTTATCAGATTCTCAACTCTTGTGGGCTGCTGTTTCATGTTACATATTTAACTCTCACATTTCTATTCTTGGGAGTGGTAAGGTCATATTTTGGGGAATGTATCTGCAAAGATCTTTTAAAAACCTTTTTTTAATATAAGCTCTCACACTTGATTCATGCAGTTAATATAACTTGACACANTTGGAACTGATGTAAAACCATTGTACTCAGGAGCAGCAATGATGAAATAAGCTATAGTCTTTGTAGCAACAAGATGAGTCTACTATATTTGTCATATGATAAGATTTACAGAGAATTATTTTCTCTTTGTTTATATAGAATAATATGAGTAATATCATCTCTAGAGGAGTAGCATAGGTTTTCCTCTCAAGGATCTGTACAATGTGTCAACTACATTTATAACAACTGGTGGGGAAAGATGGTAACAGGTGAAGCATTTGAGAAGAAAACTTTCTCTATTTCTCTAAACTACATATACATCAACCTGAAACGAAGCAAAGTGCTGTGATATTTGTAACTTTCTATTGCCTTGTCGAAATACCATCACTAAGGCAACTTGTAGAGAAAAGCATTAATTTGGGACTTCATGATTCCACAGCGTTAGTGTGTGGTCATCATGGTAGGGAGCATGGCAGCAGGCAGACAGGCATGGCACTGGAGCATGAACAGTAGGCAGAGAGCGAGCCCAGGTTGGAGGTCTCCATGAGGTCCTTTCCATTGGAGCTTGGGAACCACATGGAAGAGAGGAGGAAGAAGTGTGGGAACCAGTGGGGTAGAGGATACCAGGGAGCATGCTCCGAATCAACTAGCAGTGTTCATGTGGGCTCACAGAGGCTAAAGTGGCAATCACTAAGCCTGCGTGGCTCTGCATTAGTCCTCNACATATATGTTGTGGTTATTTAGCTTTGTGTTTCAGGGGGANTCCTGACAGTGGGAGTAGGGGTTGTCTCCAATCTTTTGCCTGCTCTTGGGACCCTTTTACTCCAACTGGGTTGCCTTGTTCAGCCTTAATGTGAGGGTTTGTGCCTAGTCTTATTGTTTCTTTTTGCTGTGTTTGGTTGATGTCCCTAGGAGGCCTGGTCTTTTCTTGGTGGGGGAGACAGGGAGGATAGATCTAGGGGAGAGGGAAAGTATGTGGGGGAAATGGTAGGAGTAGAGGGAGGGGAAGCTGTGGTCAGAATATCTTGTATGAAAGAATAAATAAAAATTAAAAATGGATGTTTAAGTAAAAAAAAGAAACTTACAAATAGTAATTTCTTAAATATTAGCTGACAGCTGCCAGTTTTTAAAATTCATTATATGCAATAGTAACAGGATTAGGGCCCACAGAAGAGACTATATACTAGTTACCATTCTGTCTTATTTTAATAAAATAATACCCCATTTTAGTATTAAAACATTTTTCTCTTGCTAAATAGCTCATTCCTGCTAATTCAAAACAGACACAACTACTACTGATTACTGACTATACAAGATATCTCATTAACAAAAATGGTCATCAAACACTATTTTTTTTTTTTTTTGGTCACATTGGAGAATGGCTTTGCCTAGCCATTTCTTTTATTACCCTGTATATGAATCCTAATCTGATTTAATGTATCCCTCCAACTCTCCCTTTAGTTGGGAGAATTATGCTTCTCTGGCTGATCAAGTTGGTCCTGTCACTGCAGAGAACTATTTGAATATGTCTGTGTACACATATTTGGTATATAGAGAAGCTGCAGCTTCAAACCTTGAGAACTGTTTAGTTATTTTTTTTTTACTCTTTGACTCTTTGAGGGGACTTTGTGGAGCCTGTCACCCACCTCCCAAATAAATTACAGATGGAGGCTTATTCTTAATTATAAATACCTGGCCTTAGCGTGGCTTGTTTCTTGCCAGATTTTCCCATCTACCTTTTGCCTCTGGGCATTTTTCTTTTCTTACTTCTGTATATCTTACTTTCACTCTTACTCTAGGGCTGTGAAGTGGGGTAGCTTCTCCCTAGCATCCTCCTCTCATTGTTCTCTTGCTCTTTCTTCTTTTCCTCCCAGATTTCTCCTTCTACTTATTCTTTCTGCCTGCCAGCCCTGCCTACCTTTCTCCTGCCTCACTTTTGGCCATTCAGCTCTTTATTAGACCAATCAGGTGTTTTAGAGAGGCACAGTAACAAACACAGCTTTACAGAGTTAAATAAACGCAACATAAAAGAATGTAACACATCTTTGCATCATTAAACAAATGTTCCACAACATAAACAAATGTAACACATCTTAAAATAATATTCTACAGCATTTCCCCCTTTTTGTCTAAGTAAAAAGAAAGGTTTTAACTTTAACATAGTCAAATTATATACAACAAAACAGTTATCAAGTAAGAATTACATTTATAATATTCTGTCCATTTGTAGTTAGCATATTCAGAGAAAATAATGCATTATCTATCCTGTCTTAGTGAATACAAAGTTTTACACCTAACTTACTTTCTATCATAACTAAGGAAAATGGCAACTATAACTATCTAGTCTTCGACTCCATCAAAGACCCAGAAGGATGAAATATTATCTAACAACAGAAACATTTGACAGTCACCCAAAGTTCTTGTGCAATATTGGGGCATCCATCTTCAGCCTACAGGCCCAGAATATTTGGCAAACTTTTCAGTGAAACAGGAAATTTGAAGGACTATCCCACCTATACTTGTAAAGTTCTTCAGTCACTTTCCTCTGAGTCCTGCAGAATGTCTGCCAGTTTCTTCTTTGAAGCAGGAACCCTGAAGGACCATTCTGCCTGTTTTGACAGAGTTCACCAGTCACTTTCCTGTATGTCCTGCATGTTAAGTTTCTACAACATACTGTCAAGCAGTCCAGGCAAGAACAGTTTCTTGCTTAAATGGCTAGACTTGCCACATTAAAAGAAAACTCCAAAAGGAATTTCTTTGATGCTCATCATTTCTGAAGTAAATTGGTGCAGCCAGGAGCAGATGTGTGTCATTGTCATGAAAAGCCATAAGTTATCAAACATTTCAAAAACAATACTTGTTTGAAAAACCATTTGTCTATCTAAAATATATTTCTGTATGATCTTGAAAACATATCTAATGTAGCTACAAATTTGATTGTTATAGATAACTACTAACTTATGTTTCATGATTATTCACAATAGTTCATAAGAATAGCTTTCAAAAACTAGAATTTTACCTTATATTTTAAATGAACTGCATAGGTAGAATACCTTAAATAAGAGTAGAAACATATATATATATATATATGTAACATGTTTTAACAAAGATAACCTTGAATTTGTATCAATATACAAAAATCCTTTAAACAAGAGTAGAAATAGCTGGGCGGTGGTGGTGCAAGCCTTTAGTCCCAGCACTCGGGAGGCAGAGGCAGGCAGATCTCTGTTAGTTCGAGGCCAGCCTGGGCTACCAAGTGAGTTCCAGGAAAGGCGCCGCCACAGCTACACAGAGAAACCCTGTCTCGAAAAACCAAAAAAAAAAAAGAGTAGAAATATACAGTAGGTTATAGCAAAAATGACCTTAAATTTTATCAATATGCAAAAGTCCATACAATACAAAATATTTGAGATTAATAGTTGTTTTTAGTTTAAAGTAGATTCAATAATTTACCCTTTTATCTTATCATTCCTATATTTCTATATTCCTCTAACTTATAACAAACATTCATGACCCACCAATTAACCAAAGAGCACCTACCTCACCTTTTGGGAATGTGGGTNTAATTTTCTCCAGACTGTTTCCTGTTGTCTGTGGATGAAGCATCTTCAGGGTCCCAGAGAAAAAATTTTGAGATAATGACCAAGTCCTGGGAAGACCAGCTATAACCTTTGCTGATAGATATCACCTATCAAGTTTCATGAGCTCTCCCTGATCTATATTAACCTTGACCAAATTCGATCCATATTAACCTGGAATGAATTCATAGCCTCTNGTTTCCTGTGGAAGCAAAAGCAAAACCTCTTTCCCAAAGTAACACATTTTTTTTTAAAGTTAAGGCATTCCTAAATTATCTAGGTTGATTCAATTTAGCAGTCCAGTTCATAATCCTATGTCTCTTAGCAGCTATTTTTTTTTGCTGGTCAGCATTCAAAAAATTCAAAATCAGCACAATACTATATAGGATTCAGACTCCCTGTGTATTTACCATCTCTATATGGTTTATTCTTTTTATTATTTTACTTCTTTCTTTAAAGATTTTATTATTTTTAAATATTTCTTTCTTTCTATGGTTGTCCATACCCCTTTCCTTTTTTTCTTAAGCCTATACATATTGTAAAACACACTGGAACATGTTTAGAGGTTTTTTCCATCTGGAACTCTTTTACTGTGTATCTTTTAGCCTTTTTTGACTGCATGAGCAAACTTCAGACTGCTAAGCTACACCTGGATGAAGCATGATCTTAATTAGTCTTATCAATAAAAGTCAGGAGTCAAATATCAGGGTAATAACCTGAAAGATCGGAGAAGCAGAGGAGCATTCTCCAGGGGCTTCTTACCTCTCCAGATTCTCAGACCTAAAGGACTGAGATCCTATCTCTGCCCCACCCTATCACTTTCTCTCTCTGCCTCCTGAGTGCTGGGATTAAAGGCATGAGCCTCCTAAGTGTTGGATTTAAAGGTGTGAGCCTCCTAAGTGCTGGGATTAAAGGTGTGAGCCACCACTGTCTGGCCTGTATGGTTAACTNGTGGCTAGCTCTGCCCTCTAATCTCCAGGCAAATTTTATTTGTCTGAACATAAACAAAATATCACACAATATTTCCCCCTTTTTGTCTAAATAAAAAGCAAAAGTTTTAACTTACATAGGAAAACTATATACAGTAAGCACAATAACTATATACAAATATATACAGGCAATAATTACATTAACAATGTCTAGTCCATTAGCATTTGACAAATTCAGAGAAAATACTTCATTATCTATCCTATCTTGGTGAGTCCAAAGTGTTGTACTTAATTCACTTTCTAGCCTAACTTGCATTACCAACCCCAAACTATCTTTTTATGTCTTTCAATCTTACACACTTTATACCTCTTTAGTGAGTTTCTTTTCAGTGAGTTTCTTTTCTGAGTCTGGTAACAAGGAAAACTATAACTATAACTATTTAGTCTTCAACTCCATCAGAGACCTGAGAAGAATATAATAATACCNGAATAACCAGGAAGTGCAGAGCAAACAACTTCCAAATTTACGAGATTACAGGAATCTGTAATCTGGAGAGTGTCCCAAGGTTCCTCTGCAATGTTGGGGCATCCATCTTTGGCCTGCAGAATATCTGACAGACTTTTCTGTGAAGCAGGATTTTTGAAGAACTATCCCACCTTTTCTTGAAAAAGTTTGTCAGTCACTTTCTTTTGTGTNCTGCTTGTCCCATTTGGACAGCATACTGTCACCAGTCAAGGCAAGAGAAGTTTCTTGACAGTGGTTGTCTTGCCACCAAGAAAGTAAACTCCATATTGAGTTTCTTCTTCACCATCATCTTTTCTGAAGTTGATGGTGCTGCCAGGGGCAGACATGTCTCATTGTCATAAAAAAGAACCTTATGTTATTAAAACATCTTAAATGCCATTTTCTATATGTCTCTGAAGTGTTTGAAGACCACTTGCCCATCTAAAATATATCTGTTTGACTTTGAAAAGATACCTAATATGACGACAGTTTGATTATAATAGGTGCCTAACTACTAACCTGCATTTCTTTATTATTTCTTTATTATCTCAAATAGTTTGTAATAATAACTTTCAAGAAATTTACATTATATTGTTAAGTGAGCTTTATAGGTAGAATACCTTGAACAAGAGTAGAAATGTATGTACAGTATTTTCTAACAAAAATAACCTTAAATTTGTATCAATATAAAAAATCCATATCAATGTAAATATTTAAGACTAGTAGTTACTGTTTTGGTTTAAAAGTAGATTCAATAATCTACCTTTTTATCCTATCATTTCTATAATGTATGTACAGTATAATAAAAATAACCCCAAATTTGTATCAATATACAAGATCCAAGCCAATGTAAAATATTTAAGACTAATAATTGCTTTTTTGGTTTAAAAGTAGATTCAACCTTTTTATCCTATTTCTGTATCTCCCCCTTTTTTTAAGAACAAGATCCCTGAATCTAATATCCTTTGTTCAGCTTTTTTCCTGACCCTACCAATAACAACTGGTAACCACCACCCCCAAATGATAACAAATATCCATAGCTCACTGAATGACCAAAAACTGCCCACTCCACAGCTTGGGAATATGGGCATCATGTTCTTAAAATTACTTCCTGCTGTCTGGAGGTGATGGCATCTTTAGAGGACCCTGAAAAAATTTTGATAATTGTCAAGTCTTGGGAGAGCTAGCTGCATTATTTTTTATCCAGTCTCTGGGTAATGGGAAATGCTGGGCTTGTCTCAAGTCCTGGCTAGAGTAGGCTGTGAGACTGGACCATCTCAGCCAGCCACCTCAAAATTGTCCTGAGCAGTTTGTAGTCCAACGCCAATCTTTGGGTGGTGTTTGTCAGCTTAGTGGCATTGCCACATTCCAAATGGAATCATCATTGTGGGTCCCCATCCTCCTTTTGGAGACGTCAAAGGTCACTGTTAGGTATAGTCATGGTTCACTGCAGAAAACATAAACATTTTAATGTCATGTGCAGTAGATCTGGAAAGAGGTTAAAGGACCATAATTTGTCATATACACTCAGAGTACAGAAACTTAATTCCTAGTTACCTGACAGAGACTCAAACCCAAAATCATGTACAGGAAACTAGATGAAACCTTTTTCTAGAATTAGTCAGTACTCTATATGACCATTAATATCACAACAAAAAGTTTTATATATATATATATATAAATCTTATAAATTTTAATATACTTATACCTTAAGAAAAATTTTAAAGAGACAAAATAAAACCAAAGGATCATGAGATTAGTAGCAATAGAATAGTCTCTTAATTTTGTTTTTTCTTCTGTCCCACATCAGGTGACTCTTCTAACATGATGCAGAGATTTTGGATTTTCCTTTAACAAACATGCTTGGGTTTAGAGAAGGAGATAGCCGTGTTCCAACTCCAAAGCCAACTTTAATTTTTAATTGACCTGGGACTACAAAAAGACTATTTGTGTTATATGTTTTTAGAGAACAGCAGAAACAAACATTTGTGAAGATTTATGAAACTTTATCCTGTTGGAAATGTGATATACCAATAGGCCAATTTACTCTCTTTCTTGGGATATTTTCTCTGGATGACTCATCCTTTTTGTTCAAATGTCAAATTTGTCCAGTGGTCTTCAGAATCCTTAGCTGGATGCCTTCATTCTTCTGGAAAGACAAAAATAAAACCCTGTCCAAGCCTTTTATCTCCTTAGTAATTTGTAGGGCTTGCATACTATCACTAGTAAACTTTTCTAAGGCTTGTATCTTTTGAATAGTAACTTTTTCTAAAGTTTGCATATTATCTGTCACATTTTTGCTTCTTTTATCAGTAAATATTTCTAAAGCTTTATCTTATCAGTCAAAATTGTATTATTCTCCTTAGTAATTATTTGGTAGGCTTGCATGTTATCACTAGAAACCTTTTCTAAGGTTTGTATCTTGGTACTCATATCAACCAACTTTTTTAGGGATAAAACAAGAATTATCAAACTAGTAATGATTATAGTTAACATTATATAAATCACAACTAAGTTAATTATCCCCTCATTTAATTGTTCCATTTTTAATCCATCCAGTGTGTAATCATACAGAGACCTAACTCACTCCATTGTAATATTGTTTCCCATTTTTTAATGTGGGAGAAAACTTTCTCTCTCTCTCTCTCTCTCTCTCTCTCTCTCTCTCTCTCTCTCTCTAACCAATTCTCACCTTTAATAATTCCCAATTGTCTCCCCAAATCTGCTGCTGCTGATGGTAAAGTGTGAGGCTGGCTCCTGTTTCATAGAACAGTAGAAGCCCAGGGGATCGAGGCAGCTACCTAGTATGGCAGCAATCTGAGGAGGGGGTTTAGGGAAAATCCACAACACACTGAGAGAGGGAGCCAGCTGTCTGAAAAAATGCACACATGGGACTCTGTGGAAGAAGCATGTGTGACAAGAGCTGCCTGAGGGCAGAGCTGACTGGTGGTGAGAGGCTAACTCTGGCAGAATTTGGAGCCCAAGTGCCTGTGAAGATTGCTGTAGAGAGGCTGCAACAGAAAAATCCCAGACTTGCTTAGAAGGCTTAGGGGAAAAAAGGGAAAACCTAGCTGGTGGGGTGGTGACTCTGGCAGGAGCCCCTGCGTGCAGCTCCGGTTGTGCCCATGGCTGCAAAGCCACGGGCAAGCTGCTTTTTCATGAATTTGTGCCCCAAAAGTTGGAAGCCAAATGAAATGTGATCCTAATTAGTCTTATCAATAAAAACCAGGAGTCAAGTATTAGGATAATAACCCGAAGGATCAGAGAAGCAAAAGAGCAGCCACCAGTGACTTTCTTACCTCTCTGGATCCTCTGACCAAAAGGGCCAAGATCCGGTTTCTGCCCTGCCTTATCATTTCCTTTCTCTGCCTCCCAAGTGCTGGGATTAAAGGTGTGATCCTCCCAAGTGCTAGGGTTAAAGGCATGAGCCACCACCGCCTGGCCTCTATGGTTAACTAGTGGCTAGCTCAGCCCTCTGATTTCCAGTCAAGCTTTATTTGACAAAACACAAACAACATATCATACAACTCCTGGATCTTCTGCATGGCTCTCTTGGCTGCCTCTGCCCACTTAGGTTCATGAGAACCAAGCCTAAAGCTTGCAGCTTGGTTGGAGGTTTATTTGACTAGAAACTGCATTCAACCTTCCTAGCTATAGGAAGCTGGTACCTGCATTGTCATAAGGGGTTTTTACTTAGCTTGCCATTTTCATTTAGCACTTCTGGCTGAACAGCAACATCTCTTAAAGGAGCTGTGTCCTTTTTCTTCTCTTTTTTTCTTCAGCTTTTTTTAGGACCTACATTGAAATTTGGCCCATATTCGTATGCCAAAATGTTGTTTTTGCTCTTTTGGCTCTTTTGCTCTTTGCTCTTTCTTCTCCCCCTGCCACCAGATTTCTCCATCTATATCTTCTCTCTGCCTGCCAGCCCCACCTATCCTTTCTCCTGCCTCACTATTGGCCATTCAGCTCTTTATTAAACCATCAGGTGTTTTAGACAGGCAAAGAATCACAGCTTCACAGAGTTAAACAAATGCAGCACATATTTGCAACATTAAACAAATGTTCCACAGCATAAACAAATGTAACACATCTTAAAATAATATTCTACAATAGAGAACCACAGCGAACAACTAAGCACAAGAGCAATCACATGTCCTTTGAAGGTCAGCAAACAAAGCTAGTACTGTGTGACATCTGAGGCCATCCTCAGTGCCATCAAAGGGATATATCTCACATCTACTGAAAGTCAAGGAGACATGTTTCATATCTCACACTTTAATAAGAAAGAATCACAGAAGTGATATACCAACATCTCTACAGCACAGGAACAGCTTTTTTCCTGCTGTAATTGTATTTGTCTCAAGAAGAAAGAAGACTAAGCATCTAGTTCTCTACATCACTAGTGCACATATAACAGTTTCAGAATTTTTCTTTTCCCATTGATTTTAGAGGGAAGC
>LZPO01035754.1:7040-20741 GCA_001675575.1 Neotoma lepida | reverse complement strand
GCTGGTGGGGCGGGAAGAGGGAGGAGAGGGGAAACTGGTGGGGTGGGAGGAGGGAGGAGAGGGGGATCTGAGGTTGGTATGTAAAAGGAGTGGAAGATCTTTTTAATGTTAAAATAAATAAATTAATTAATTAAAAAAAAATAGTCTAATCTGACATCATCCTTGTGGATTCCTGGGAATTTCTGTGGCACCAGGTTTCTCCCTTACCCCATATTGTCTCCCTCTATCAAGATATCTCTTTCATTGCTCTCCCACTCCATCCCTCTCCTAACTCACCCATCCCATTCCCTCATGTTCTCATCCCCTATCCCATCCCTCATCCCCAGTTTACATGGCGATCTCCTGTTTCCCCTTCCCAAGGAGATCTGTATATCCTTCTTAGGGTCCTCTTTGTTTCCTAGCTTCTCTGGAGCTGTGCTAACCCCCTTTCTTGAGCTCCTTCTTCATCCCTGTTTTGGTCTCTTCTAGTTTCCTGGTTTCTGTGCTTACTACAGGTTACACACTCACATCTAAAGGTTCACATCTAACTGTATTCTAAAAACTTATCCTTATATTTACAAATAAGTTTAACTCTCACCTACAGTCAAAGAAGCTTCTCCTGCAGCAGGTGGAGACTATCATAGAAATTCAGGTCAAAATGCAGAAAAAAGCTAGCAGTGAGGTTCCCATCTCCAACTGATACAACAGCCACAACACAGTCCTATACCTCAGGCACAGAGAACATCACATGGAATGATTGTAAGAGCCAGATGACCACTTTTCTCCTGTGAGATAGTGTCTTCTGTATATCCATGAAATCTCAACAATATGTTGCCCAAACAAGACCTGTGTAGTGATAATACCAATTGACATCCTAACTCAGACTAGAGAAATCTTACAAAGCTCATCTGTCTACCACACAAAATTAATGGCTGCTGAGATGGAGAATCTGTCTTCTCCACAGATGATCCCTCAGTAGGTTATCCAGTTTCAATTGCTTAAGCCTAAACACAAAGACATATGAACAGCACCAAATGGACTCACCAAGTTTTATAAATATATATATTATATACATATATACATTATACATAATATCATATATATTAGTGTGCATGCATGTGTGAATATGTGTATATGTAACAATAATAATTAAAGAACATGAGGTCATGAATTTGAGGGGGTGGTGACATGAGAGGAGGATTTGGAATGGGCGAGGTAGAAATGATATAAATATAGTTAATACTCATGTATAAAATTCCCAAGAAAATCTTTAAAAAGATGCCAGAGAGAAAAATACCATAAGATTCATATAGGTATGCAGCACATAAAACAAATATAATGGAAAAAGTAAAATGATACGGGAGTAATTCTCATCTTTTACACCCTACTGAAATCTTTTTCTTCATTGTTGCTTGATTGAAAAACATTGTTGCAATGTGTTTGGGGTTCTAAGAGTTTACACTTGGCATATCTTAATTTTTGTTTTAATATTATTTCTACTTAATATTGCTCAGTCCTCTGGAGGTCTCCTTTTGACAACCTATGTTCCCTTTGGCTGTGAAATCCATGTACCTTAACTGACTGTGATTATGTGTCAACCTAGTTCTCAGAGTCATGATGCTAATATTCATTTAAATATCCCAAAAGGCTCTTAGTATTCACCAAATATTTGATTAACATGGTCTAATAAAGCTTATAGGATGCAGAAACATGGAGCTTAATACCACTATGATTTTTACTTCTATCTCTCTCATTAACTGTGTGAGTTGCTTCTCTAAAATAATTAAAACCTTTAATTGAATACACTAGAATAACTTTAGAAAATTAGTTTAATTATTCCAGTACTTCCATTTGGAAATACTACATTATTTATTACAACTTCATACATAAATGTGCCCCCTCTCTGTCTTTCATTTTATTTTATATTTATTCTTCGAGAGTGGATATTTGTTTTGTATGCTTATATTGTTCTTACAGGAGTTACTAATGGCTTTAAAGCTGTGTTGACAAGAAGAATATAAAGATGGTTTAGGCACTATAAATAAGATGAACATACTAATTGTAGAATTCTCATTCACCTTCAAAAATTGATTCATTATACTAACAAGCATTCAACTCTCTCTTCTCAATGAATATGTTTGTCTATGTTTCAAATTATTTTATAATCTTCATCAGCAAAATATAAGATGTGNGTTCCTATGTTAAAAAACTTTTCACTTTGGGTGAAAGATACTAACTTACTTCCTTCTCTAATTGTGAGCTGTAGGGTTCACTGGTGAGTTCAAGTATGTTTGGGACACACATGGCTCATTATCTGCATTAACTCTGGGTTGGGCATGGCATCTAGGGCAAGACTGAGCTATTTATACAGCATAAAATAACTATAGATCTTTTAGGGACATAGAAATGGAAACCTAAACAAGATATGTTAAATATATATTACATATATTACAATTACATATATTGTTTATATTATAGCTACCCAAGCAATCATAATGTATAAAGCTGGGGGTATCGTTATTAAATCCATTTCAGTTTGGCTTTATGAGATAAAAGTTATGCAGAATGCCAGATGACTGTAGTGACTTCATATTTTTTGAAGCACATATTTATGAGAAACAGCTAGGGCCTCAGCAGAAATTACACAATTAATATTGTAGGAGGTCTAGAGTTGACCCAGTCAGCAGTAATATGAATTGGTTGTGTCATAAGTCACCAGAATACTTGGATTTCATATTTGGAAGCCTTACCTCCAATTTAGCAGAATGATTCTGTGGATAGTACAGAATCCAATGAAAATACTCAAACAATTTAAAAAAGAAATAAATTAATTCTAATATAGAAAGTCAAGGACCCTACATTTGTGAATTCTCTCAAGTTAGGCTAAATAAACATCTGTTATAAGGGGCTTAAAAAATACCACTGCCACAATCCACAGAACCAGATTTCTCAACTTAGCATCTGAAATAAAATCTGCATGGCCAGCTGTTGAAATGGTATTCTATTTTGCTGAATCTCCATTTTCTAAAGCATTTCTTACCTTCCTTTGATGTTTCCTGTCCCTGGTCTTAACACTGCTGCCATAGCCACCAGAGACTGCACTTCCACTTTCAAAGAGAAGTTATTTTAGAAAGTAGACAACTTAATTCACTTTCTTACTAGCGGGAGCTCATGGTTCCCTAGAAACTAGATGGTTGGCCTGTCAGCAGCATATAATCAATATGTGACCTATGAGGGATCTTACTTTGATGATATACTGTGTACCCCAATAAAGCTTACCTGGGGATCAGAGGACAGAGCCAGCCACTAAATTAGACATAGAGGTCAGGCAGTGGTGGCACACACCTTTAATCCTATCACTTGGGAGGCAGAGATCCGTCTGGATCTCTGTGAGTTCAAGGCCATACTGGGCTACATGAAAGAAACAGAACCAGGCAGTGGTGACACACGCCTTTAATCTCAGGAAGTAATGTAGCAGGACACAGAAAGGTATATAAGGCATGAGGAAATAAGAACCCTCTATTTCTTGAGGCTGAGGATTTTGCAGGGGTAAGAACTAGTGGCTTATTGCTCTGTCTCTCTGATCTTTCAGCTTTTACCCCAATATCTGGTATCAGGGTTTTTTTTATTATTATTAAAAGACCACTAAGATTCCAACAACATCTTATCCTTAAAAGTGTTTATGATTTCATGTGTTACATGGCTGTAAAGTCATGGTGACAGGGAACTGTGTCTGTCATTCTGCTAAGCCTCTTACCACCTAGGACCTAGCATATACCTGGTGCAAAAAGCTAGGCAATAAATGCTGATTGGATAAATAAGTGAAAATCAAGAACACTACATACACCTTAAGAGATACTGTGGTCATTTATTTTTCATCAGCTCTTTGAGTACACATTTGTATTTGGGCAATATGTTAGCCCCTAAAGACAGAAAAAGAGGACAGACATTGCTTCTCTACTGTAGACTATGAGATCTAGGACAGGGAAGGTTGTCATGTTGTGAGAGCATAGAGAAGTGTCAGATCCAAAGATCCAGATCCAAAGTGGAGATCTCGTAAAATGTACTTCTGAATCAAAGTAGTCTATTAAATTGGTATGTGAAGAAAGAATGGGATTTACCTTAGTTAAGTCAGAGAGTGGGCTAGAGAAAGAAAGAAGACATGTCAGAATGAAGTAGAGGAAGATAGCAAGGATTACCCTCTTTGTGGTACCATGGGTCATGTCTGGTGGCTGGGCTTTTCCCATAACCTATGAGGGAATGTTTCAGATATGGACCCAAAACTTGAAATTAAAATTGTACTTTGATTTAAAACCAAGTATGGCTTTAGCAACCTGTTTTCAAGAAATAGACTATATAGAGGAACAAATAATATTTTTCATATGGATGAAATTTGACAGATACTNTGATATGCAGTTGATGAGGTTTACTATCATCCATGATGCTGTATGAGAACATGTGCTACCTAGCATCAAAGACAAGAGGACACTTTGTTGTCACTATTCCAAAAGACCACAACTGTAGTTTCACCATGAGTAAAAACACAAGACAAATAAAAACTCAGGAACATTCTATAAATTCGTTGACCAACAACTCTTCACATTGTCAGTCATGGAAACCAAGTAAAGTTTGAGAAGCTCTTACAAACTAGACAATATAGAAAAAGACACATGGTTTGTTTTGAAATGATTTATTACAGGTAACTACTTTTGATCCTAGAACAATAACAACAACAAAAATCAATGGAAAAGCTGGCAAATTTTGAATGAAATCTAGAATTTAGGCATTGATAAAACCCTGGTGTTGGTGTCTTAATTTAACAAACAAATTATGCTGTTGGAAGATTCAGAGTCAAGAGAAAGACTGGACTAAGCGGGATGTATGCAGCATCTGCATTATCTGTACGGATTTTATATATCTGAAGTAATTCTAAAGTCAAAAAGGTTGTTTTCACAGTCCAGAAATAATCCATGGGAATACCTAGCAGACTTTCAGTAATAATTTTAATATTTGGACCTAAATATGTAAATTCCATATTATACCAAAAGTTCTTTATATTTTATTAATTTTATTTGTGTGATTTTTCTTTGCCTGCATGCATGTAGATCTCCTGGGACTCTAGTTACATATGGTTGTGAGCCACCATGTAGGTGCTATGAATGGAAGGCAGAACCTCTGCAAGAGCAATAAGTGCTCNTAACCTCTGAGCCATCTCTGTAGATGTGACTTAGTGGTTGAATGCACACTGCTCTTACAGAGGACCTGAGTTCAGTTTCCAGCACCCATGTCAGGTGACTTCAAACCACATGTAATTCCAGATCCAGAAGATCTGAAAACATCTTTTGGCCTGTATGTACANCTGTATGCACATGGCATGGACACAAANATATACACATACACACACACANGTACAACAACAATAGTAACAATATATGTCTTTAATTTTTTTGTTTTTGTTTTTTCTTTTGGTTTTTCAAGAGTGGATTTCTCTGTGTAGTCTTGGCTATCCTGGAATTCTCTCTGTAGACCAAGCTAGTCTCTAACTCACAGANATCTGCCTGCCTGCCTCTGACTCCCGAGTGCACTGCTCGGCTACTTACTACTTTTTTAAAATTTAAAAATAATTGTAATATATGGCTCTGGGGGACAGCCTAAGAATGTGTAATTATCATAGATTTCTGATAGAAATTTTGTTATATTCTTACTGGAAATCATGTTGACGATATAATATGATGCATACATTTTCCTTGTGAGTAGACTCCTGGAAAATGATTCATAAAATGAAAAGTTAGTATAAAATAAGGATAGCTATTGCAGCATTTTCAGAGTAGCAAAAATATTGAAGCAGAAGTCTATAAATATAAGAAGGATGAAGAAATGAGATGTTATCAATACCACAGATTCAAAAGAAATCATATGAACAAATTAGAGCTAAGGTTGGAGATATCCAGATATTACTAAAAAGGAAAGGGAGAAAAGGGAGATACAATAATGAACATGATTGGATTTTGCATGTTGAATGAGCTCTCTCTCTCTCTTTTTCTCTCTGTGTGTGTGTGTGCGCGCATGTGCGTGTGTGCGCATNTCCGAGAATTTAGACAGATAGATCTTGCATATTATAGTGACAGTCTCAAAAGGATGTGATGAACACATATTTTACTTTTCTGTCCTGGTGATCAGACTTTATCAGATCTTTCTTCTTTGTCTTTGAATTGTATCTTTATCTTATATCTCTTTGTTTTTCTAGTTCTTTTTCAGTTAATAAAATAATCCAGAACAAGCTAATGCCAATCTATTAGTCAATTCAAATCTGCTTTAGCTTTAGCGAGACCCTGGGTGCTGTAGCAGCAGCCAGGATGAGGGTAAGAAAGGGGGCATTCAGAGGGCATGCAGAGGCTGAATGGATGTTTATTTACTTATTTTCCCTTCCTTGTTGTCTTGTTGCTTTTGATTCTTCCACTGTTACCACAGAGAAGGTAGAAGAGAGGTAGTCAGTCGATAGTGGGTGTGATCGGGAACCTCTTCTTGGTTCTTATATTCTGTGTCATGACGTATATCTAATTGCTATAGCACTTTCTTTGGGGGAAAGCTGTCCATAGAGTCTTCAATGACATGCCTATTATCAGAACCTTGGTACTATGACTCTTTAGATTTCAAATTTGTGTGATGTGAGAATGCTCTTTTTCTCAAGATTTTAAAGATAATTTCACTTAACCTCTTTACAAAACATAAATCTTGGGACATTTCTTTCAGCCAAGAACTTCCAAAAGGGATCCTTTCAATATCNCCTTAGCCTGCTTACAGTTAATGTCACTTTGCCCTCTTGTCCAACCTTCTGTCCTTATTCTGATACTAGAGGCATTTCTGCAGCTTTTATTTTTTAGCATGTAGTCCCCTAAAGTCTTGCAGTGATGTATCACTGTCTCCAAGAATTCTACTTCACACTTTGAGCCTAGCCTTTAACGATTAAGCCATCTCTCCAGTGCTCCAAGGATTCTATTCTAGTTGTGAGCCTAGCTTTTAACGATTGAGCAATCCTTTTAGCCCTCCAAGAATTCTTTTGNGGATGAAGTACTGCTTGGGCTGATCAGTTTCCTTTGGTGAAAAAGCACAAATAACATGGCAGGATCTCCTTGTGAAAACATTCCTAACCTTCCCAAGGATTTTAATGCTGCGCTTCCTTCTCCTGTTGTTGGATTGCTGAGAGGGTAATAACTTCTTCTTTATCAGGGAGTAAAAGAACTGACTCCTCTGCAGCATCTAAATTAGCCATCATGCTGTAGGACAGAATGGGGGCGGGGGAGTGAATAAGGGTCATAGGCCCAACGGTAATTGTTCCTCTCTAAGAAAGTCATATGAAGGTTGTATTCAGGACTCTTCTTTAAACTCTTCAGAATATTTTGGCACTTTCATTAAATAGATCCTGCTTAGAGCTTTCATCTTTTTTCAAAGTACAGGAGTAATTTTATTTATCATGCTGTTATGAACACACTCATACATGATAGTATGAATATAGAAAAAAGTAACAGCTAGGTACTTTATATTGATTTTTGGTTAGTGGAAAATGATGGAGGGATAACAGAAGAGAAAAGAGAAAGTGAATAAATGCAACCAAATAATAGCAGTGGAGTGTTTCCCTTTTGAATGTGTGGTAATGTATACATTAAAAGAGGAAGGAGATGTCAACAGTAAAATATTTATGGTGATTTTTTTCAGGATGGTGGGATGACTTACATTGCTTCTTGGCATTATTCTTTATGACAGAATTTCAGAAAGAATTTCAAGTGTATTTTTATATGACTCAGTAAAAACTACAGAGCCATACATTTCACTAATTAAATTTGTGTTTTGGCCATTTCATACATGTATATAACGCATTCCAGTTGCTTTCATTCCCCCCGTCTTATCCTTCTTCCTCCTCTATCTATCTCCTCTCCTCTTCCCTACTAATCTCTTCCTTAAATTCATTTATTTTTCTGATCTACTGAGTTTCATCAGGATTATCTCTGTGACCATGGGTTTGGAACCATATGTGGGGTCTGGGAGCTCATCAGTGAGTATACAGANTCAATCTATCAGTAACAAATACTCAACAGGGCATGTATGGTATAGGACCAATGCAAGTTAATGTTTACAATGTCCTGCGTGAGGATGATATTTTATAGCTCTCCTTGTGACTCATATTTTTTTCATCCTTTCTCCCACAATGCTCCCTAAACCTTAGAGTGAGTAGTCTAAATGTCTTATTTAGGGATGAGCTCTCAGCTGTCTTATTCTTAGACTCTTGGGGAGCCATGAATATCTGCATCCAATGCTTTTCACTGCACAAAGAGGGTTCTCTGATTATTGCTAACATTTGTCTATTGTTGTAAATGGGAATATTTAGACATTAATTTGATGCTGTGTCTATGTAGCTAAATATCAGTAGTTAAGTTTTCCTTTTGGGCCTATGACCTTTCCAGGCATGGTTTTTGACCTGGTTTATAGTACCACAGTACTGGAGCTTGGGTTCCCTCCTGTGCAGCAGGCCTTGAATCCAAACTGGATGGTGGTTGGATACCTTTACATCTAACAGTAATGACACTATTACAAATATGGACATATCTTACCTGTCGGTTTGGTATTATAACTCTTGTAGTTTATAAAGTCCACAGAGTTTCATAGCATCCTGAATAACACATTCTGACAATTTGAAAGCTAGCAATTTGAAATGATTTCTGCTCAGTTCCAACTTGATTTATGTGTATCCTGCAACCATGCTGTGTGGTTTCTCAAGTGATAGGTTCTCCTCATTTATTTCTAGAAGGCAATCAAGTAGAAGTCAAGATGCTGTGTTATTTGGGGCCCCTTGAATNTCTTTGATCAATATGTTTTATGGATGTGTCCTACACCTGGCACTGAGATTTTTGTTTCATTTCATTCTGTTTCTAGGAACAGCCTTATCCATGCAGGGAATCCACTTTCAAATTCTTTTAAATACACTTTTCAAGTTTGGAGGATTATAGACTTTTTCATATTCCCTTTGTTTTAGATGACCAATCTCCCCAAATTCCCTCATTTCCTCCATCTTCCTATTTCCCTCTTCATTTAACCCTCTCTGCTGCCAGTATTTCTTCTCTCTCATTTTACCTGTGTTCTACTATACCCCCTCATTACCACATTCCTCACACTCCAATGATCTCTTTCCTGTTTTCTGGCTTCCGCAGTTACTCGAAGTTGAACACACAAAACTAGAGTCAATGCCAGAATCTGCAATTCGAGACACAACACATTTTGCCTGCTTTTTGGTGCCAGGGTGNCCTCACTCAGTATAATTTTTACTATTTCTGAAGATTTACATGCAAATTTCATTTCTCTTTACAACTTGATAAAATTACATGGTGTATATACACAACATTTTCTTACTCACTCATCAGTTAATGGACACTGAGGTTGATTCCATTTCCTTGCTATTGTGAATAGAGCAGAAATGAATGTGGCTGTTCAAGGTCTCTGGAGTAGGATATATTCCTTTGAGTATGTTTAGGAGTGGAATATCTGGATCATGTGGTAATTTAATGAATGGTGTTTGAACCTTCAGACTTACTTACAAAATGGCTGCACTAGTTTACATATCCACAGTAGTCTGTAAGGGCTTCCCTTTCCCCACATCCCTGACGGCATTTGTTGCCTTTTGTATTCTTGCTAATGACCATTCTTATTAGGGTGGGATGTATTCTTAAGGTAGTTTTAATCTCCATTTGTTTGATGGTTAAGAATGGTGAACACCTTTTAAAGTATTTAAGAGCCATTTACAGTGCTTCCTTTGAGAACCCTGTCTAGTTCCATAGTCCATTGTTTGTTTTTTTTTGTTTAGTTTTTATTTTATTCCTTGTATATCATAAGTGCTAATCTTCAGATTAATGGATGGAAGAGAATCTCCACAAAAGCAATAGTTTTACCCAGATGTAAAGACTATGAACCACACCAATGACTATCCTAGCAAGATATCCTCCAAGGATATAATAGTGACAATTATATCTTGGGGTGGGGGTAACCAATGGCTGTATAATTAGAGTTAAGGCCCACTTAATAGGAGGAAATTGAGGTGATGTACTGTAAACTTAGCTTCACCCATGGCTGGTGAGGTCATGGACCCTAGAAGACAGCCTATTACTGCCACTTCTTAAGCCAGTATAATCTCTAACTGGTTTCTAAAAATTTACCTGTTTACTCACAGAGAAGTTAAGTTTTCAACTCTCACCACAGAAACATCTTTACAAAGCATATGAAAACTAATACAGAAATCCAGCACTGGNAAAAATGTAATGTAATGCCAAGCCCCAACTTACACTTTTACAGCACAACTCTACTACCTAAGATTCAGGCAACATGCTGGAAAAGGGAACTGAATGATTGTAAGAGCCAGAGGACCAGGATGTCAGCTGTGTGAGATAGTGTCTTTTGTATATGACAGAGTAGATGCACACATGACATCTCAGAAATGTGCTCACCTAAACAAGACCTACATAATTATAACAACAGTTGACAAGTGAGTGATGGGGAAGTTGCATAAGAGCCCAGCCCTAGAAGAAGACAATTAATGGCTGCTGATAGATGGAGAATCAGTTTTCTTCAGGGATAAGCTCCTTAATAGGGTTTTCAGTCTCAAGTGCTCAGCCTTAAACACATATACATGTAAGCAACACTAGATAAACTCAGCAGGTTTTGTGTGTGTGTGTGTGTGTGTGTGTGTGTGTGTGTGTGTGTGTGTGCAACAATAACAATTAAAGAAGAGATCCAGGGAGTTGAGAGGCGTGGAGGGGGCATGAGAGGAGTTGGAAGGGAGAGGGTGGGGTAGAAATATAAATGCTGTACAGATGTGGGAAATTCTTAGATTAAATTAAAACAACAACAAAATAAGCCAGAGGAAGCCACAGCGTGTGTGTGGGGGGGAGATGTGATATAAACCCACACTAGAGTATTAAAGAATGAAATGCCATGTTTTATGAAAACTGGATCTAACAGGTAAGTAATCTCCATCTTCAATTTATATGAGCTAAATGTACAATGACATGATACTCACATTTTTTTGTCATATGTGAAACCTCCAATAAATGACATTAAAATCAAAGGGGATGCTAGCAGAGATAAAGAGGTTTAAGAGTATGTGGAGATGATAGAGAAAAAGGCAGCCATAGGTCAGTTTGATCGAAGTATGTTATGAATATGTTGCAAATACGTTATGTGTGTGCGGGACTATGTTGCAATAAAACCCATTATTTTTCACAGCTAAAATATGCTGGTAAAAAGGCCAAAATGTTTAAAACATGGTATAATGAGTACTTACATATAAATAAATATAATAAACGGTAGAAAATGATTTTCTCCCATTCTGTGGGCTGCTTTCTGATTCAGTTGTCAATTTTCTTTGCTGTAGAGTAGCATTTCAGTTTCACATAATTCCATTTGTCAGTTTTTGTTCTTATTCCTAGAGCTATCAAAGTCCCATTCAGAAACTCCATTACTTATATCCATATGTTGAAGTATACTCCTTATTTTTCTTTGAGCAGTTTCAGAGAATCAGGTCTTATGATGAGATCCTTGATTCATTTGGAGTTGAGTTTTGTGCAGGATTAGAGATGATAATTGAATTTTTCTTAATTATTATTGTTAGCCCCATTTTTTTAAAATAAGTTTTTTTAAGATTTATTTATTTTATGTATATGAGTGCTCTACCTACATGTACATCTTTATGCCAGAAGAGGGCATCAGATCCCACTATAGATGGTTGTGAGCCACCATGTGGTTGCTAGGAATCTAACTCAGGACCTCTGGAAGAGCAGCCAGTGCTCTTAACCTCTGAGTCATCTCTCCAGCCCTGTTAACCCCATTCTTAATGGAGTGTTTTGACAATGGAGCATTTATTCTGTGCCATTATGTGTTAGAAGTATATAACTTGCTTTTAATTTATAATTAGATGACTTAAGGTTTTTAAAGTGTTGGGATATTTTGTAGTTATAGGGACTTTTGGAGTTGGAGTATATTTTGCATTATGAAAGTCACATGAGATTGGGTGAAGGGTGCAAAGATATGGCTTCAAGTATTATTCATATATTGAATTGACAGAGGGTAGAGTGTAATGGTTGGTTTTAATTGTCAATATGACATAATCTAGAATCCTCTGCAAAGGAAGTTTCAATGGTGGATTATCTAGGTTATGTTAACCTNTGGGCAACTCTGTGGGGTAGTAACTTGATTATGTTAATTCAGGTGTGAAGATACACCCACTGTGGGTGGTACATGTTATATATTTCTAACATATAATGGCGCAGAATAAACATTTCCATGCCAATACCTAAGAATAAGAATTTAGCAAATTAACAATTACACTTAGCAAAACTAGGTCATTATCTCTAATCCTGCACAGAAATAAGCAAGGAATTCTGAATTACATAAGAGGGAGAAAGCAAACTGAGCAGTAATCCAGTGTTCTCTGCCCTGAACTGTGTATGTGATGTGATCATTTCTACAAAACCATTGCTATGACTTCCCTGGTTGGTGGACTATAAACTAGAACAATGATTTGAATAAACCCTCTTCCCTTTAGGTTGCATTTCTGAGTGCCAGTGGAAAAATAAGCTAAGACAATTGGTATTCCTTCAAAAAATACATAATATTATGGAATCTTATACTTTACAACAGATTTTTTTTTGTATTAACATGTGATCTACAATTTTATCAAAATTTTGGGTAACAGCCTTTTTCCCTAAAATCTTTGTAGATTTAATTTAATTTTTCTTTCTCATTTTCTATATGATAGAAAAATTCTGTAATCATCTTTACTTTGACTTCCCTTAATCTTGAACTTCTTTAATTTAGATGATTAGGAGAATGTTTGCCTTTAGGAGGTAAAAATGCCCTTGCTATTTAGGCATGTATTTTTTGCACTAGCTTTCTTAGCTTTCATAAAAGCTTTGGGTAGTGGATTAAGCTATTCTATATGTCACAAAAAATATTTTTATTACTCATTTAATTTTAGTCCTTTTTAGGAGATATCCTTTGTATATTAATTTTATGGCTCTTTTGCTTATTTGCTTGACATTTTTCTCATTTGTCCTTTAAATAAATTCTAACTTTCTGTAATGCCAGTTTTTTTTTATCCCTCCAGGGGCATGCAAAATGTCTATTTTGCAACTGTATTATTTTCATTTTCTTTACTTCAGTGTGCATGTTTTTCTTTTTTTTCTCAGTCTGTTATTCCACTATTTTATTGCTTATTTTTGAGCTTAAGATTCAATTTGTAAATTTTATTGTGTACATTTCAATTTTATTTTTGTCTTAAACAGCAAATTATTTTGGTGAAAACATCTTTATACACACACACACACACACATACACACACACACAAGCACAATTTAAAAATTTTTGATTGTGAGAAGCGAACCCAAGACTATTAATTGGAAACAGATTTTCAGATGAAATATTGTCTAGACTGTGGCTATGAAAATACCTTACCAAATCTTGACATTTTTTGACTGATGGACATAAATTTATATAATTGTGACCTGCCAGCCTAAGGTGAACTGAGAATGAGCTAAAGTTATAGGAAGACCAAGCAGGCATACTTTCTTTCTTTCTTTTATTATTAAAAAGATCTTCCACTCCTTTTACATACCAACCTCAGATCCCCCTCTCCTCCCTCCTCCCACCCCGCCAGCTCCCCCCCTCAACCCACCCCCA
>LZPO01035752.1:20728-39560 GCA_001675575.1 Neotoma lepida | reverse complement strand
AGAGCCTCGTGGCAGAAACTCACTATAGCCAGGACCTATTCCTCCGGGCTCTGAGCAACTACCGGGACATCAATACCCATGATGAGACAGTCTTCAACTACTTGGACGAAATTGAAATCCACCCAATACACATTGGTATGAAGTGATCTCCAAGACCCCAGCAAACCCTGATGCACATAGGACTGAGATTGTAGGGCTGAGGGAGGACCCCAGGTATGAAATGTGACTGACTAAGCTCAGGAAGCCACAGGAACAACTGAGCCTCCAGGACAGCCATTTTACCTGGGGGTAGGGTGTTGGGATGTTACTATTATACAGAAATAGATGAGTTGGTTACAGGAAAAAAAAATAATTAAACAGTACCAACAGTTGCAGTTTGAATGTGACATATGTTTGGCTGGAGGAGTTCCTGGCTAAGAAGCAAAGGGTTGAATGCACTGGACACTGAGTATGTAATGGAATGTTCACACAAAGGACCCTGTGTCTTGGAAGAGGAACAGGAAGTGCTCTGGGAGACTGGAAGAATGTCTACTAAAATCCTAGAGACCTGTCTCCTAGGGTGGAAAGGCAGAGCTGGGAAGACATGTTGTCTGAGTCACTTAATCTCTGATCACCAGTTAGGCGAGGTGCTAATGTCCTGAAGCCTAGCTGGGTGGCTTTAGCTAATGTGGGACCCTTGGAAGGCTTAGTAATCAACAGTACCGGTGGTAAATAGCTCAAAGATTCTTTCTAGGGATCATCTCTAATGCAGCTGTAAGGAGTTGTGATGGATACTGTAAGCTATGACTTTGTGAGTGTGAGAGTCACTGTCTTCACTGTCACAGAGCAGGAAGATCAGTTCTTCTCAACTGCAGAGGTTTCTCAGGTATGCATGGTGTTGGGTGGGTGGATATGGCAGATTCCAATAGTCCACACACAGAAAATTGAAATTTAATTATTCTTCTACATTGTTTTCTGTGTAGACATCAGTGGGGCTGGGTTTTCCTGAAACAAGGGGACGTGAGAGTTTGCAGAGTCATAGCAGGAAATTACCTTAATTTGCAGAGGGAGCTCTAGAGCATGGGGCATGTCTGTAAGAAATATCTGTGGCTGGGGGTTCAGAAACATAACAGTTTAAGGGTTATTTTGATATAATTTTGTGGGAATTGTGATGTCTGTGTTTAATTTCTATATATATAGAATCATAGATAGCTGAGTAACATTGGTCAAGATCACATGTTTCCTGGCTGAGTTTTCTTTGGTCTTTTGATGGAAACTATAATTTTCCGGTTTTCTCTCCATCCTCTTTATTCTTTTACAAATATAGTACACATTCTTGATTATTGTAGCTTTGTGGTAAGTATAGAAGTCACATTATGTCAATGTGTGTACTATTTTTTCATAATCCTATTGAGCATTTTGAGTGTTTCCACTTTGCATCAGGCATCCTGCTATAAATTGTTGGGAATTTTCTTTGGATTGTATTCAATTCATTCCGCAAATTTACCATCCACTACATCTTAATATTAATGGATCATGTTCCTAAGGATTGTTTATTCACTTCTTTATTTATTCAGGTTTTGTTGTTCTTCTTGTTGTTAATCTGTGAAAGACTTTTCGTTTATTTAAAGGATAAAATGTACAATGAAAGTTGGCAGGTGGCTTAGCACATATTCTTCTTGGGGATGACCTGAGTTGATATCCCAACACTGAAGTTGGGAGGCTCATAACCATCTGTTACTCCAGGTCCAGGGGACCTGACACCCTCTTCTCTGATGTGTTACTTGTACACACATGGAAAACATTGCCTCACACACAAATGTACACAAAAGAATGGGGATAAACTTGTTTTTGAAAGTTCTTGTGACTTATAAAGCAATTAGAGCAAAGCAAGTTTCTTTAAGTGTATAATACAAATCATACACTGTTTCTTTAAAAATTTGTTATATTGCATTTGGGTTGGAAAAGTTTTCATTTCCTCACTCTGATGCAGACTTACATCAAATTATCAACCATAGGAAACAAAAGAGTGATCCTAACAAATATACTTTTCTTTATCATAAGAGAATGAGATCCTTTTAGTAGTCAAACCTATTTTCTACAAAGTTAAAACATCAGGAGGCTTCAAGCAAATCTCTCCAATTTTGGTGGAACAGTCCTCCTCACTCAAGCCATCTTCTGTTGTTGGCAAAGGAGAGAACCAGAGTGCATAGGAGGAGTGCTGGCCAGTGATTTCTTGTAGTTTGATTTTGATTATAATCTTGTCATTCTTATTAAGGGACCATGATACATATTTATAAGTATGTCTTTATCTCTTGTGTTTTTAGTGATGCCATTTATGTTATTTTATCATCATCTAAAAATATTGTTTCTCTGCAAAATGGTGGACCTTCACCAATTTTTATATTCAGAAAATTTACTATATTATGTTATGAATTTCTTTAATTTTTATTTGGAACTTTCTGTGGAGAGACAGTTTTAGTTTTCTCTTCTCGATCTTAGAGGCTTGCCTCTATTTCTTGGCACATCTGTGTTTTCCAATTGTTGCTATCTTCATCTTAGGGTTTTTGCTGCTTAAATGATTGATGTGGTTAATACATTGGTTTTGGGTTTTTAGAACCTTCTCATATATTATTGTCTCTTTGTGTTATTTAACTTCAACTGTCAACATGATAGCCTAGAGTCATCTGAGGGAACATCAATTGATGGCTTGCTCAGATCAGAATCTCTAGTTACTGTGTCTGTAAGAACTTATGTTGATTGATGATTGGTATGGGAAGGCTCTTCCACTGAGTATGGCAAAATCCCTAAGCAAGTGGACCTGAGATAGACAAGAAAGGTAGCTGAGCAAGAGACAGTGACCAAGCAAGAAGCAAATTCAGGAAAAGTGCCTTAAGGGCAAGACTCCAAGCCTTCAATATATGGACGGAGTAAGCAAAGTGATGCCTAGTCCCATGAAGTAACTTCATAGAGAACCTGCTACAACTCTTGTTCAAGCTTGACAGGATCCATCCCAATTAAGAAGCCAAATTTTGGGGATTACCCATGTTGTACTGGTTCTGGAAACAAGAAAGATGCAAAATTTAAAGGTCATGGACTCTTCCACTCTGGTTTCAGTTCAGTACTGTTGCACCCATCTTGTTTGGCAGAGTCAGAAACCCAGTGAGGAGACTGTGAGAGTTCATTGCATGAAGCTATGAAGATGAAGCCTGTGTTGTATTTTGAGACCATTGGATGTTGAGAGACCCAAGCTGAGACATCTGCCATGGATCACTGCATACAGGTAGTAGAAGTAGCAAAGGAGAGACGTGTATATAAAGTTGCATGGATAGAGGTATCTGAGCTCTTTGAGAATTAAGCTCCACATGTCTGAGACAGAGCTACATAATTTGGTGTTTTCCCTTCTGAGTTTTAGTCTTGCCTTGGTACAGTCTTCCCTCATTGTGTCCTTATTCCCCCCCTCTGTTAATTTATTCTTCTCTCATACAGTCCTTCCTGACTACAGTTTCCCCTCCATCTGCACCTCCCAGTCCTCTCCTCTGTCCCCTTCTTCCCTAGATCCCCCCTCCTCCTCTGTTTCTCTTCATAAAAGTGCAGATCTCCCTGGAATATCAATGAAATTTGGGCATAACAAGTTACAGTAAGTCTAGGCATAGTTCTTCATATGAAGGCTGGATGAGGCAACCTAGTAAGAGGAAAAAGGTCTCAAGAGCAGGCAAAAGAGTGAAACACCCATATTCAACCATAATACATATGTAGAGGACCTGGTGCAGACCCATGCAGGATCCATGAATGCTGCTTCTGTCTCTGTGATCCCCTATCAGCCCTGCTTATTTGATTCTATGGGCTGTGTTCTCTTGTTGTCCTCATTTAGGTTAGGAAAATTTTTTTACTATAATTTTTTTGAAAATACTTTATGGGCCTAAGTACAGGGATTCTTCTTCTATTCCTATTATTCCCAGGTTTGGTCTTTTCATAGTGTTCCAGATTTCCTGGATATTATGTTTCGGGAATTTTTTAGATTTCAAATTTTCTTTGACCAATATATCCATTTCTTCTATCATATCTTCAATGCCAGAGATTGTCTCTTCCATCTCTTCTACTCTTTTGGTGAAGCTTACCTCTATAGTTCCTGTTTGTTTACCTACATTTTTCATTTCCAGAATTTCTTTGGTTTGCACTTTTTTTGCTCCTATTTTCATTTTTTTTTGTTCTTTCTTTCAACTGATTTCTTTTCCATGGCTTTCTTTTAGGGATTTATTCATTTTCTCCAATATTTTCTTTATATTTTCCTTGCTATCTTTAAGAGATTTACTCATTTCCCCTTTAAAGAACTCTATCATCTTTATAAAGTTTGTTTTAAGGTCTTTTACTTGTGCTTCAGCTGTGTTGGAATATTCAGGGCTTGCTGTAGTAGGATTGCTGGGCTCTGGTGGAGACACATTGCCCTATCTGTTGTTGATTGTGTTCTTAAGCTAGCATCTAGGTATCTGGGTTTGGGGTGGTTATGCATCCAGGTGCTAGTTTCTCAGTTTGTCTTTGTTGGATGTGTGTTTTCTTCCTTGGTTCATATTTGCTCCCTGATCTTCGGGTCTTCTGGTCTGTGTGGTCTATGGTTGAACAGCAGTTACTTCCCAAGTTGGGGGCTCAAAATCTGGTGGCAAATGTGGCCTCTGTTCCAGCACGAGGTCTCTGCCAAAATTGGGAGCCGAGAAAAGGTGAAGGGGGGTTTGGGGAAAGTGTGAGAGGCACCAAGAGAGTGGGGGAGGCCTTTGGGCAGGTGGCCTACATGGATTTCTGGCAGCTGGTATATACTTTGTTTGCTACATCATCCTGACCAAGGCTTCCCCCTCTCTCCACTTCTCCCCAGATTTCCCCCCACCTCCTTTCACCCCTGATCCACTGTTCCTCTCTTTCCCTTTAGAAAACAGTAGGCCTCCTAGGGATATAACCGAATGCATCATAACAAGGTGTGATAAGACTAGACACAAACCCCCGTTTCCAGGCTGGATTAGGCAACCCAGTAGGAAGAAAAAGGTCCCAGAGCAGGCAAAAGATTAAGGTACACTCCTACTGTTAGGAATCACAGAAACACCCCAAGCTAAACAACTATAGCATATATGCAGAGGACCTATCACAGACCCATGTATGCTCCATGATTGCCACTTCAGTCTCTGTTAGTCCCTATGATCCCTGCTTAGTTGATTCTGTGGCCTGTGTTCTTCTGGTATCCTCAACTCCCCTGCCTTCTATATTCCTCACCCCTTTTCTTCCACAGGGTTCCCAGAGCTCTACCTAGTGTTTAGATGAGAATCTGCTCCAATCAGCTTCTGTAGAATATGTCTCTGATTATACTTGGGCTAGACACCAATCTGATTTTAATGCAAAATATAGTTAATCATTTCATTGCCTTTTTTCTTTAGTTTTGTTGTGATCAGTTGTATTTTCTACCCTAATTCTCTGAGCCATCCAGCTTCTGGATCTTGCTCATCCAGACAGTGCAAGGCATGGGATCCCTCATGTGGCATGGGCCTCAAGTTAGACCTGTCATTTGTTGGCCACTACACAAGCTCTGAGTCACCATTGCCCAAACAGATCTTGCAGACCAGAGAAGTGTGAGTTGAAGGATTGTATTTTGGCTAGATTGGTGTCTTAGTCCCACCACTGGGAGCCTTATGTGGTTACAGAAGATGGCCAGTTCAGGTTGCATATTCTCAATTACTTAGAGTACTCACTAGGGTCACTCTTACAGATTTTAGGAAGTTTCCACTGCACTAAATTTCCACATCGACCCTTAAACCTCCTCCCTCCATTCCAGTTGTCTCTGTATTCCTTCTCTCCATCCCTCCCTTACTTACCTGATTATTCCTGTTCCCATCCACACCTGCCCCTAGTCAACCTGCAAAATATATTCTGTTTCCTCTTTCCAGGGAGATCGATGAATCCCCCCTACAGCCATCCTGGTTACTTAGCCTCTCTGGGTCTGTGCTTGTACTGTGATTATTCTTTACTTAACAGTTAATATCCACTTAAAAGTGACTACATGTTATGTTTGTCTATGTGGTTCTGTGTTGCCTCACTCAAGATAATAACGAAGAAACTGGATATCAACAAACCAAATAATCCATTTAAAATGGGGTATAGATCTAAACAGAGAATTGTCAATAGAGGAATCTAAAAAGGCTGAGAAACACTTAAAGAAATGTTCAACATTCTTAGCCATCAAGAAAATGCAAATCAAAGCCACTTTGAAATTTCATCTTAAACCTGTCAGAATGGCCATGATCAATACCCCAAGTGACAGCTCATGCTGGCAAGTATGTGGAGCAAGGGGAACACTCCTCCATTGCTAGTTGGAGTGCACAATTGTACAGCCACTGTGGAAATCAATATTGCAGTTCCTCAGAAAATTGTGAATCTATCTACCTCAAGACCCAACTATACCACTCTAGGACATATACCCAAAAGACAGTCCTCCATTGTACCACAAGCACACTTGCTCAACTATGTTCATATCAGCTTTATTCATAATTGTCAGAAACTGCTAGGTCTGTAAGAGATTGTGTTCATTGATGATTGATGTGAGGAGCCTCTTCACTGAGGGTGGCAATATCCCTGAACAAGTGGGCCTGGGCTGGATAAAGAGAGCCATCTGAGCATGTGACAGTGACCAAGCAAGAGAGAAAGTGAGGAAACAATGTTTGCCCATGGGTTTTGCCATCAGTTGCCAGCTTGAGTTTCTGTCCTCTACTCCCAAAATGATAGACTGTGATTTGACAGAATCAGCCAAATAAACCTGTTCATTACCAGAGATGCCTTTGGTTAGAGGATTTAATCTCTCCTGTCCCATGTTGTTGATTTATGATCAACAGTTGCATTGCTATTGTTATCATTTGTCTATTTGTACCTCTTTAAACATGCATCTCTTTTAGTAAGATCTTTTTAAAGTTACATTATAAACTGGGCACTTCAGGTTTCTGAAAGATGAATACAGAGCTGGAGTGAATGCATAACTCTTTCTAGGAACTTCAATAAAAACATTTGAGTTCTTTTTATTTTTTTGTTTGATTTTTGTAGCAAAGGCAGGTTCTTATTAATATGTATGTCTGGCTGTCTTAAAGCTCATTACATTGACCAGGCTGAAATCCAACTCAATTAAATCCACCTGCCTCTGCCTCCTGAGTGCTGGCATTGAAGGCATGAACCAGTACACCCATCTTGCCCATCTTTTTTTGTAGTTAGTAGTTGTTCATAAAATTTCTTTGATGTATCCTCATTATTACTGATCTGTTGGCTTGTCTCTCTATGTCTGTTAATTGGCATTTTTCTTTCAAGGCTATATCCTATTCAAATGGTACAGAAATGACACAGGTGAACCTATTCAGCTTCCTTCTAAAGGGACTTGGTGATTGCATTACAAATTCTGTGTTATAGAATAAGTGTGGGAAGCACGAGAATTCTATGAATATATTGTCAAAGAAGTATACATTTACTATATTGTCATTATCATACTTTCTCTTTTACCCATGTATGGGATATTTTAGAATGCAGTGACCTATGATGATGTGCATATTGATTTCACTTGGGAAGAGTGGACTTTGCTGGATCCCTCCCAGAGGAGTCTCTACAAAGATGTGATGGTGGAGACTTACAGTAACCTCACTGCTGTAGGTAAGACTGAGTTTTCCTTCACATTTTAAATAAAGGGACAACTGCTTCTTGGTTATTGATGTTCTTCTATAGTTTTGATGGAGAAAGAGGAAGAATGAGCTGAATAAATCAGGCATGGTTCTAAGGTTTACTTAACACAGTAACTTAAATATTACACAGTTTCCTATAATATGCCATTCATTTTCTGATACTATATTTTAGGCTACAGTTGGGAAGACCATAATATGGAAGAACATTGTCAAAGTTCTAGAAGACATGGAAGGTAATTTTCATGTGTAAGGTGATACAAATGTGCCTCTGAGGAAATTTTGATGTGTCCTGGAAATTTTAAAGAAAATCAACAGTGTAGATAAGCACAGCTTTAAGTGTATTGATGATTATTAAATTTCCACAAAATCTTATACATCAATGTAAGGTAGCTGATTTATGTTTGCAAGCCATTCTCCTAAGAAAGAAGACAGGGAAATAATGCCTTAACATATATCATCTTTTGAATTATAGCCCCATGAGAACTATACTGTAGAACTGCCAGTCCGCTTAGATCCATACCACTCAGATACCGCAAAGTGTATAAATGTTGAATAGGTGAGAAGTTTATGTCTAAAACCTTCTAATAATCAAATTGTCCATAGTAAAGCTGATGTTTTATATACTTGTGTACTTGTACTCACTTTGCTAAGTTAAGCAAAAGAGACAGCTTATGAGAGTCAAGAAGGTTGTTGTGGAGAAATCTTAAACCCTATACCACATGTTTACTATGAACAGAAAGTCAAACTATGTGAATGCAATGTGGAAACCATTATTTGTTACTCCTTCTTTTATAAGTATACCATATGTCACTCTGGCTACAAAGCATGTTGTTAGCATAGGGATATGGAAAGAAGCAACATNTCTCTCTCTCTCTCTCCCCCCCCAAAACAATTGGAAGATATGTAGTAGTCTCCACTTTGAGTAGACTTGTTGAATGTGATACAAGTTTACAATTAATTGGTTTTCTGATTTAATTGGGATTGTATCAACAATCTCAAACTTCAGAAAAACCCTATGAGTACTAGGAATGTGTAAATACTTCTCTTTGTCTGGTTCACTTTCCAAATGAAGTATGACTCACAGTCTAGGAAAATATATGAATCCATTAACTGTGGTAAAGAGCTGAGTTCTTCTAGTTCTCTTCAAATATGTGAAAAATCTCATATAGAAAAAAGATGGTATAAGTGTTAGCCATGTAATAGAGACTGTTACCATCACAAGTATTTTTAATGAAGAATACATGAATGTGAGCAAAGTAATAAAAACTTAAGTTCTGATTCCTCTTTATAATTACACCAAATTGTAAAATTAATACTGATAAAATGATTCATCGGTGTAATGATTATAATAAAAGTTTATCATGTGCCAATTATCCTTGCAGGTACAAAAGAAGTAATACTGGAGAAAAGCCCTCTGAATATATTCAATGTGTTAAATCCTTTGCATACCAAAGTCATACAAAAAGGCATGAAAGAACTCATACTGGAGAGAAACCTTATGAAAGTATTCAGTATAGTAAAGCCTTTGCATATGACAGTAGTCTCCAAATGCACAAAGGAACACATACTGGAGAGAAACCTTATGAATGTAATCAGTGTGGTAAAGCCTTTACACATCACTGTCATCTTCAAATACATAAAAGAGCACATACTGGAGAGAAACCTTATGAATGTAATCAATGTGGTAATGCCTTTGCATTTCGTAGTCTTCTTCAAATACATAAGAGAAAACATGCTGGAGAGACACCCTACAAATGTAATCAATGTGTTAAAGCTTTTTCACAACACAGTTGTCTCCAAATATATGAAGGAACACATACTAGAGAAAAACCCTATGAATGTAAGCAGTGTGGTAAAGCCTTTACATATCAGAGTATTTTTCAGAGGCATGAAAAATTTCATACTGAAGTGAAACCCTATGAAGGTATTCAGTATGGTGAAGCTTCTGTACATCACAGTCATCTCAAAGCACATAAAGGAACACATACTGGAAAGAAACCCTATGAATGTAACAAATGTGGTAAAGCCTTTGCACATCGTGGTTATCTTCAAATGCATAAAAGAACACACAGTGGAGAGAAACCTTATGAATGTAACCAATGTAGTAAAACCTTTGCAAGAGACAGTCATCTTCAAATACATAAAAGAACACATACTAGAGAGAAACCTTATGAATGTGATCAATGTGGTAAAGCCTTTGCATATCAGAATATTCTTCGAAGACATGAAAGAATTCATGCTGAAATGAAATCCTATGAAGGTATTCCATATGGTGAAGCTTTTGTACATCACAATCATCTCAGAATACATAAAGGAACGTATACTGGCAAGAAACCCTATGAATGTAATCAATGTGGTAAAGCCTTTGCTCGTCATGGTCATCTTCAAACACATAAAAGATCACATAGTGGAGAGAAACCTTATGAATGTAATCAATGTGGTAAAACCTTTGCAAGTGACAGTCATCTTCGAATACATAAAAAAACACATACTAGAGAAAAGCCTTATGAGTGTGATCAATGTAGTAAAAGCTTTGCACGTCACACTCATCTTCAAATACATAAAAGAACACATACTGGAGAGAAACCCTACAAATGTAATCAGTGTGATAAATCCTATTCACAACTCAGTTATCTCCAAATACATGAAAGAGCACATACTGGAGAGAAACCTTATGAATGTATTCAATGTGGTAAAGCCTTTGTAACTCAACGTAGACTCCAAATACATAAAAGAATGCATACTGGAGAGAAACCCTATGAATGTAAGCAGTGTGATAAAGCCTTTGCCTATCACAATAATTTTCAAAGGCATAAAAGAACACATACTAGAGAAAAACTCTATGAATGTAATCAATGTGGTAGAGCTTTTGTACATTGCAATAGTCTCCAAATACATAAAAGAACACACAGTGGTGAGAAACCCTATGAATGTAATCAATGTGGTAAAGCCTTTGCACAACACAGTTATCTTCGAGTACATGAAAGAACACATACTGGAGAGAAACCCTATGAATGTAATCAATGTGGTAAAGCCTTTGCATGTCATAGTCAACTTCGAATACATAAAAGAACACATACTGGAGAGAAACCTTATGAATGTAAACAATGTGGTAAAGCCTTTGCAAGTCACAGTAATTTAAAAAGACATGAAAAAGTTCATACTGGAGAGAAAAACCTATGAAGGTATTTAACATAATGAAGCCTTTGTACATTTCTGTTGTTTTCAGCATCATGAAATAATTCTTACTGGAGAGAAACCCTGTGAACATAAGCAATGTGATAAAGCCCTTGCACACCACAGTTATTTCTGAAGGGAGAAAAGAAGACATGCTGGAGAAAAACCTTATGAAGGTACTTGTGGTAAAGCCTTTGATATCATAGTCATCTTCAAGTACCTAAGAGAAACAACACTGGAGAGAAAGCCTACAAATGTAATCAATATGCTTTTCACAATACAGTTATCTCCAAATACATGAACTAACACATTCTGGGGAGAAACTCTATGAATAGTGTTTGTAAAGCCTTTACATGTGACAGTAGTCTCTGAATACATAAAAGAAAACATTACTGGGAAGAAACCCTCTGAATGTAAGCAATACAATCTTTGTATGTGTAAGTAGTCTTTGAAATCATGAGAAAAAATCATATGCAGAGAAACCCTATTAATACTCAGTGTGTTAAAGTTTTGCACTTCATGGTAGTCTTTCTGTTACATGAAGCAATTGCTGGTTAAAAACAAAAAACTATAAGCCTTTAGATGCCTTAATACCTGTGTTATAAGAATGATGGCAAGAATGAAGAAAAACATTCATGAGTGAAAATTTGTTTTACTTTTAATTATATGATGTCTGTGTATCTTTATGTGGGGATGTGCATGTACATGCTGGTTCCCAAGAAGTTTAGACTCTTGGACCTTCTTGTAGCAGGAATTACAGGAAGTTGTCAAAAACCTGACCTTGGTCCTGGGAATGAACTTTTCTTCACTGCTTGGCCTTGTCTCTACCCCTGTAAATATTTTAAAGCCTTCATATATCATCTTGATGGTAGTAAATAGGAAAGAACGTGTATAAGAGAGAAATCCTATTCATGTAAATAATTTGCTAAAGACGTTAGGTATCACAGTTGTCTTCAGTTTGTAGAAAAAAGTCTTGTTTCATCTCTTTTTCATCATAATCTTGAAACGAGTTATTTACCATGTTCACCCAAGACTGATTGTGCAGATCCCTATATTGTGGTTTCTATTTTGAAACATTTGGGGTAGATATTAATGTGTACTTTAAGTGTGACAAATCGGTTTAGTAAAGTTTATTTTGTGGTCCTTATATTCTCCTTATATTCCTTCTGTAGCTTTTGTTCATCTTGTATCGTGCTTTCATTTGAAGATACGTATTTTTCTGTTCAATGTATAGAATGGGGTGGCCATCATCTAAGTAGTCCATTATTTAATTTAAATATCATACAGCGTATGATCATACTTTTCAAGTAAAGNTGTCTGAAAGTTTGGTGGGTTGTTCCTGGTATTGTTTTTCATAGCTTTATGAATTCTCTTGAGGTGTCGTTTGTTATACAACCTCCCTTGGATGTTGGGAATAAGACAGGGATGCATTTGAACTCACGGTCCTCATGTGTCAGCCTTTTGAATACAAGTCCAAGGGTAGATGATGTACCCCCAACATGCACTGTTTTGTCAATACATTGTAACAGTGTTAATGTTAAAATGCTTAATAGAGAATATAAGAAACAATACCTCCTGTGTATCCAATGCAGCATTTTCATCTGTCTGGAAGAGATATAATAAAGTAGGACGATCAGCAATCAACTGTATTATGTCATTATATAACTTCATGTTTCTATGGATATGTATATATTATTTGATGTTCCATGCTTCTTCATGTCCCCATTAGTTATATATTTGGCATTTCATCTTTAAGTACTTTCTTCAGAGGGAATTACACAGAGATGCCAGATAATGTAACAGCAATGAATTTTTTTTTTTTAATTTCTGTTATGTGTGTATAATGTGATTATCAGTTTTTAGGCTGTGACAGATATTTGGAGCCTGAAGGCAACTTTGTGAGGTCTACTTTTTTCTTTTTCTTTTTTATTTATTTATTTATTTATTTATTTATTTATTTATTTATTTAAATTTCTTTATACATTTTACATACATACCACAGATGCCCTCTCATCATTCCTCTTGCTCTCCCTCCCCCACCTTCCTACCCCTAACCCACCCCTCATCCCCTCTCCAAAGAGGTAAATTCTCCCATGAGGGGACAGCTAAGCCTGGTACATTCAGTTGAGGCAGGACCAAGCCCCTTCACACTGTATTAAGGGTGAGCAAAGTGACCATAGGTAATGGGATCCAGAAAGCCAGCTCATGCACTGGGGATAGATCCTGATCACACTGCCAGGGGCCCCTCAACCATACCCAGCTACACATCTCTCTCCCCTATGCATAGGGTCTAGTTGGGTCCCATGCAGGTTCCACAGCTGTTGGTCTAATAATCATGAGTTCCTATGAACTTGGTTCAGTTGTCTCTGTAGATATCCCCACCATNATCTTGACCCCCCTTGTTTATAAAATCCCTCTTTCCTCTCTTCACCTGGACTCCCAGAGCTCAGCCTGATGAGGTCTACATTTTTCATGTTCATATGGTGATTTAGATGAGATTATTAGCCTTGCACACCACAGACATTTCCTACTGGGCTACCTCACAGATGCTCAAATAAGATTTGTTGAAGCATTACATTTGTAAAATAGTGTCTTTTCAGATTATAAACATTTTCATCCAAGGATTGAGGAAAACAGGACAATTTGAATAATAAATACTGTTTGCAAGTGAAAATGATACACTACTATCACTTGTGTTTTGGAATGTGTTAGTTTATTCTCAGGACTAAACACCATTCATAACACTTTCTCAGAACCACAAATGAATGCCAGAGACTTCTCTCAGTCAGAAATATTGTTTGCTGCTAATCTTGATGAGCTGGATTCAATCTCTGGGAGACCTGTATTACTCCTACAAGTCTGATTTCTTACTTCTGTATTTGGGCTGTGTATATGCACACCAGTGCCAGTATCTATCGCCACTGGCACTCTGGGCATAGGCAGAACCAGTCCAGTTGGTCTCTCCCTGGAGCTGAGCAGGATGGTGAATGTCGCAGCCCAGTCCCCAATCCCCCGGGGTTAAACACACTGGACCGGGAGTCTGTCAAAGCAGGAACTTTTTTTTATTGAATCAGGCATGGGGTCATATAGGGTGGGGTGAAGAGGATGGGGTCTTGGGGTGACGTGGGATGGGGTAAGGGTAGAGGGCCAATGAGATTTCTTCACAATAGCAGTGGCTAGGTAGAGGCGGTCTTGGTGGTCAGGCTGTGCTGAGTCACTCCTAGGTGGGAGTCGTGGTCCAGAGATGGGTCACCAAACTCGAGTTAGGCTCAGGAGGTTACACTGGGCCTCACAGACCCCACAATACTCGAGTTAGGCTCAGGAAGTTACACTGGGCCTCACGCCCGGGCCTTATGAGGCCAAACATCTGCCCCTTTTTATTTTTTATAAGACATGTCCCCTGTCTTAGGTCATCCCCCACTTGGGGATCTTTACCCATCATTGAGTACCATGTATCATGGGTAGGAGGGGGATGTGTCGCTCCATGACCTGTCTTAGGTTGTCACAGCCCGTCTGAGAACTTACCCGCCATTGGTCGAGTGGAGAGTGGAAGAAGGGCGCTCATAGGAGGAATCCCAGTCATGGGCAGGACCAGACTCCCGAGTGGCTAGCCTTTGGTAGCATACCTCGACCTGATTTACCAATCACCTCTAACATTTGGTGGATAAATTGTGTGATCTTATTGAACACACAAGGCCCAACGGTGAGGAGGAGAATTAGGAGAAGAAAGGGTCCACGGAAGGGAAGGAAGTAGGGTAAAAGCCCGTGGAGGCCTGTCCACAGGGGGTTGTCTTGAAGGTTTCTCCGCCTCTTCTCCAGGTCTTCCTGGGTATCTTTATCTTATCTTGGACAATCCCTGACTTATTAGCATAGAAGCACCATTTTTCCTGTAAAAACAAACAAAGACCCCCCTTTTCCACGGTTAGCAGATCTAACCCTCTCCTATTTTGGAGGACTACTTCAGCCAGAGAATCTAACTGACTCTGCAGGTCAAGAATGGTGCTGGAAATGGCTTTTACATCATCAATCAGCTGGAGGGATAACTTTTTATACAAATGGAAGGAGAGGCCTATCCCTGTGGTCCCGGTGGCAACTCCTGCAGTAACTCCTAATCCCATAAGGAGGGGAATCATCTGAATGGCCCTCTTGGACCTACCCCCTATATAGTCAAAGGCGGGTACTGGAAGGGCCTCCTTACCAGGGATAACATCTACATCAGAGATCAACAGGGTGGGGGCACAGAGGCCTGTCCAAGAGCTAGGAAGAAAATCCCTCTTCCACATACCCACACCATGCCCAGGGGTGGGCATACTTCCGTGTGGTGGGGACCAGTAACATTATTGCCACACAGAAAGGAAGAGATCTGGCCTGCATCAAGAACATCTGTACTGTTATCTATTGGTGGGGGAGCCCAGAGGCAATTCCTCTGATCTCTGTCAGATTTTCACCCTTATTTCTTGTTCAGCGTGTTTATTAATAAGACTGGTTAGAAGTTCATCTTACACCTGAGCTGTTGGCCAAGCATTTAAAATTAATATTAAGCCTTTGAGTGGTTATTTTGGAAATGACTGTCAGGATGTAAGAAAACTCCACCTACACAAAAGTCACATAGTGTCAACATTTGTGTCATTTCTTCATCATCCTGAGAATTCTGAGTTTTTCCACATGGTACCTAGCTTTGGAATCAACTTTCTTGTTGTAATTTGTTAGGAATTTTNTTTGGATTATATTGGATTTATGCTGCAAATTGAACATACCCAACATNTTTTTGTTGTTGTTGAAATACATCATTTTAATGGTGTTGTTTGGATAAGTATAAAAGGGTAAACGATACTATTCTACATAATCATTCATTTAGCAAACTATAGTAAATGTGGGAAGCTGAAACTGATTTGAAATAATGTACAAAGATATAGACTGCAGTACAGTTTAGTGACACAGAATACNTTATTACATTCACATAAAAGATATCCCACTAAGTATGATTTCATTGAGAAAACAAAAAGTCTGAAAATAAACATGCTCCAGAATTTAACAATGAATCTGAATGTGATGTGGTATTGTGTAGTAGCTTGCAAAATAAACTGTGATAGCAGTGGGTGGAGATTTTCCACAGATATCATCTAAAATTAGTTAAAAGCATGTTGCATTGTTATGTAAAATTGCATATATTTAGTGTATGTAGTCTGATGCATTTGGACATATTACTTACACCCAAGCAACACCATTACTAAAAACAAAACAATAAACCCTGTTCTCCATACATTCTCTTTCTATCTATGTGTTTATGTGTGTCTATAGTATACAGAGTTCTCATAAAAGGACAGAATTGCGGGCTGGAGAGATGGCTCAGAGGTTAAGAGCACTGACTGTTCTTCCAGAGGTCCTGAGTTCAGTTCCCAGCAACCACATGGTGGCTCACAACCATCTGTAATTCTGTAATGAGATCTGGTGCCCTCTTCTGTATACATAATAAATAAATAAATCTTTTAAAAAAAGAAAAAAAAGAAAGCTTTAATAAAAATAAAAAATAAAAATTTTAAAAAAGGACAGAATTGCTATGGACCCCAGAAATCTTCTTACTGTATTCTCCATGCACTTGAAATTAATATTAAGAAAGTATCAGAACTGTCATCGTCATTGCAGTTATATTCATGGTTGCCTAATTATGAAAATAACCTAAATGTTCACTTGTTGACAAACTTGGTACCTCAGGAGGACATAGTGCTAAATGAATGAAGACAATAACAACGGTTAAAGGGAGGCCCAGGGGCACAACCTGTGCTCCCATACTCCTACCCATTGCAGCCCCAGTTGCAGGCCAGTAGCCAGTAGCAAGACTCCTGCAGGCAGGCATGAGAACCACCACCACCCACTGGATCCTGTAATCTACTAGCCTCACTCCATCCTCCAAACCCACCCAACCCCCAAGACCACAGCTTCTCCCTGAGACATAGACTTTGCCAGCTCTGATTGGACCAAGAAGTGAGTCACTGTTCTCCCAGCCTGTCACCCCAGCCTCTAGGCCTTAGGTTCAGGGGCACAACCCCTGCCCCCAAACCCCCACCCAGTGCAGGCCCAGTTACATACCAGCAAGCAAGACTACTATAGGCAGGCCTGACTACGACCCACCCACCACTGGACCCTGTAATCTACAAACCCCACACATTCCCCAAGCCCACCCATTCCCAGAGACTGCAGTTGCTCCCTGAGACACAAATTCTGCCAGCTCTGATTGGACCAAAAGTGGCTCCCTGAGACACAGACACTATTTATACTGATTGGAGGAAGAAATGGGTACGTGCCAGTGCAAGAATACATTCAACAACTTAAAGAGCAATATGGCACCACCAGAACCTAGTGGTTCCACTACAGCAAGTCCTGAATATCCCAATGTAGAAGAAGCAGATGAAAATGACCTTAAAAANGACTTTATGAAGATGATAGAGGCCTTTAAAGAGGAAATGAAAAATTCTCTTAAAGAAATTGAAGAAAAGACAAACAAAAAATTGGTAGAAATCAGTAAATCCCTTAAAGTGAAGAAAACTAAGAAAAAAATAATCAAACAGGTGAAGGAAACAGTTCAAGACTTGAAAATTGAAATAGAGGCAATAAAGAAGAACAAACAGAGGGAATGCTGGAAATGGAAAATCTGAGTAAATGAACAGGAACTACAGATGCAAGCATAACCAACAGTATACAAGAGATGGAAGAGAGCCTCTCTGCTGTTGAAGATATGATAAAGGAAATAGATTCATTGGTCAAAGAAAACATTAAAGCCAACAAAGTCATAACACAAAATATCCAGGAAATCTGGGACACCATGAAAACCAAACCTAAGAATAATAGGGATAGAAGGAAAAGAATACCAGCTCAAAGGCACAGAAAATATATTCAACAAAATTATAGAAGAAAACTTTCCCAACCTAAAGAAGGAAATGCCTATGAAGATACAAGAAGCTTACAGAACACAAAATAGACTAGACCCCCCCCAAAACGGCCCTTTGCCACATAATAATAAAAAAATAAACATATTGAATAAAGAAAAAATATTAAGAGCTGCAAAGGAAAAAGCCAAGTAACATATAAAGTCAGACCCATCAGAATAACACCTGACTTCTCAATGCAGACTGTGAAAGCCAGAAGGTCTTGGACAGACACTAAGAGAACATGGATGCCAGCCTAGAGTATTATACCCAGCAAAACTCTCAATCACCATAGATGGAGTAAACAAGATATTCCATGATGAAATCAGATTTATACAATACCTATCCACAAATCTAGCCCTACAGAAAGCAGTGGAAGGAAAAATCCAACCTAAGGAAGTTAGATGTACCACAAACATACAGACAGTAGATAATTCCACACCAACGAATCCCAACGAATGGAATCACACATACACTACTACCAAAAATAACAGGAATTAACAATCACTGGTCATTAATATCCCTTAATATCAATGGACTCAATTTGCCTGTAAAAAGACACAAGCTAACAGAATGGATAGGAAAATAGGATCCATTCTTCTGCTACATACAAGAAACACACCTCAACTTCAAAACCAGACACTACCTCAGAGTAAAAGGCTGGGAAAAGACTTTCCAATCAAACGGACTTAAGAAGCAGGCTGGTGCAACTATCCTAATATCTAAAAAAAATAGACTTCAAACTAAAATTAATCAAAAGAAATCAAGAAGGACATTACATATTCATCACAAGAAAAATCCATCAAGATGAAGTCTCAATTCTGAACATTTATGCCCCAAATAAAAGGGCACACACAAAAGATAATCCCACACCAACAAACACCAAAGAAGGGAAACACAACACTACCACCAAAAAATAACAGGAATTAACAATCATTGGTCATTAATATCCATCAATATCAATGGTCTCAACTCACCTATGAAAAGACACAGGCCAACAGAATGGATACGAAAACAGGATCCATCCTTCTGCTGCATACAAGAAACACA
>LZPO01035751.1:19036-39623 GCA_001675575.1 Neotoma lepida | reverse complement strand
AATCCAAAGCAAATTAAAGGGATGTCATCATGAAATTAACTGCTTCCACTTGTTGACTTGGCCAAGGTAGCACGGCTGAAGGATCTCTGATCTCCTTCAGATTGCTCCTGAATCAGAGTCTCTGAACTAGATGGAACAGCTTCAGAGCACTGAAATGGCTGATAAAAGACTGGGCAATCTTTTGAGTAAAGCAGAACTCAAAACTGTATGATAATGAAATTTAAACACCTAAAATTCAAGGGGCTTTGAGTCCATACTTTACACCATTGTGGAGGAGGTAAGTGCAGCCCTGAATACATGGCCATACAAGGTACATGAAAAAGTTGTGAAACCAAAATCTCTGTATTAAGAAGAGTTTCTCAANGACCAGTTGCTCACTTAACTGTGAAAAACATCTTTGTTGGTGTTCACTGAGGACATTGAAAATCATCACCTATTTTCAACAGCATGAGGAAGTTGATGTGATTGAATTGACTGACAATGACAATGCAGAGAAGATGTGGCTCTGCTTTTGCTAACTTTGATGATCAAAACTCAATGTAATAAGAATGTCGTTCAGAAATACCATACTGTAAATAGCCACATTATAAAAAATGGAAAATTTGTTGAAATGAGAGGTAGCTTCATGTACCCAAAAACATCCAAGTGGTTCTATAGCTCTTGAAGGTATTTGTAGAGATGGTTTTAGTGACAATGGCATTTTTGGTTGTAGAAAAAATGTCAGTGATCTTGGTGGCTTTGGTGGCAGTCCTGATTGTGGTAGCTATAGCAGCAGTGGCCGTGCTTGTGATGGAGTTTANAAAAAAGCAGGGTAGAGGTGTATGGATTGCCCAGAATCCTGGGGAAGACATAACATCCAGCGTGGGTTAATCGCCACAGAGGCAGTGGAATCTAATGATTTTGACTTTCACAATCCTCATCCTTTTAATTTTGGAACTATAGATAGAGGAAACATTGGAGGAATCAGCTCTGGATCCTGTGGTGGTGGAGGAAAAGATGGCAACCTCAGTTCCAACAGCATCTGTGACAATGGTAGTGGCAGAAGGTTTTAATTATTGCCAGGAAACAAAACTTGTCAGGAGGAGAGAGATAGAAGTTTCAATGAAGCTACAGGTGGCCCACCTATGGACAAAGCCAAGCACATTGGTGAGAGGACCAATCTGCTACAAAGAATACACATTTTAAAGAATGCTCACTATGTGATCAAAAACCTGAAGAACTAACTGTATTACTGAGACTGTATGTTATTGTTTTAGTTTCTGTTCTATAGAATGAGTAAAGCCTTCCATTAAGAGGTTAACATAGCCTTTTCTTCATCCATGCTGCTGACTGATAAATCTAGCAGTCTGATCACGACAATGAATAAATGTGTCTTTAAATAAACATTGAGATTAAATTTAGAAATTCAATAAGGATTGCCTACAATATGTAAATAAAATGTGAGAATAAACATATGATTATGTAATTACGTGATAAAATGTATCCTTTGAAATTCAACAAGCATTGGGATAAAAAGCTGTTAACAAAATGATAACATTTTTCTTTTTTCATGAAAAATATTAACAAATTAACCACTAACATCATACTTAATGCTGGAAAGACAAAAATCAATACTAGGAATATTGAGTTTCTGCTATGAAGCTAGAAGAAATAAGTGAATATAGGCAAGGGGCATCTGCTTTATGTGTTGTATAGTTACACATCAGCAGAGAACCCAAAGTGTTCTGTATTAACAAAATTTAAGTAAGCAATGATATTATTCACTCTGGTTGCTACATTGAATGTTAGAAACTCATAACTTAATGACCTTGTCATTAACAGTGAGAGTCCTATGGCTAACAATTTCATCCCAGATCTAAGAGACCCTATAATTATCATTCTTCACTTGCATCTTTAAATTAAATATTTAATTCCATATATTTATCTTTCTGTATCTCATTTATTTAATCTCTGAATATGTCAAGTTTCACTTTTTTGCAATGGCAAGATTCTATTCTTTTTTACAGAACATGTATTAATATACAGCATTTTCTTTTTCCTTTATCCATTAATCTGTCATCAATTAATGTTAGGTTTTAACTGTATGACTTCAAGAGGATGACTTCACTTCCTTTAGATATATACTGAAAAGTTGGCTGGCTGGATCCCATGATAATTCACTGGAATGTGCTAGATATTCTACCATGCACATTCTAAGTATGTGAACTTTTAAAAATTCACTTGTTTAGTAGAGACCACTTACTAAAAGTAAATCCTAGAAAGGGTAACTGCTAAGTTAAGGAAACAGCTGTTCTACCTCACATCCCAGATGGTAGTACAAGATGCACCAAGCTTAGTGATCATGTTGGACTGTTCAAGTAGCTTATGCCACATGACTCACACTCCTTTAAAATGCAGATGAATTATGTCATACACTGGCATCTAAGTTTTTGGCTAGTCTTCAAATATCCTATTAAGAATGGGAAATTTCTGGAAAACTCTACATAAATGATATGCTCCTTGAGTAATACCTCTCAATTCATTTTGTTTCCCTCTTCCATAGTCCCTGAACATAACTAGAGTTCCTCTATAACAAGCTTTGCATTACATGTAATTCTAGCCCCTGACATTACTTTCCAGTTCTAGACCTCTGACCTACAGTAGCTGATTTCATTCACTTTCCAAATGTCAAAGCCTGCTGCTTTTGAGGGACTTAAATTCAGAAATGCAGGGATCATTCGCTGAGTTCTTCATGGACTCTCTAGCTTCTCATTGCATCACATATGCATCCTTCTATTATTTATTAATTTTTATTCATTCATTTATTTAAGAAAGAGTAGTATAGGTTGTCTCTTTTCTTATATGGGTTGAATATGAACTGTCTTCAACTTCATGCATTTCAACTTTTCAATTCCTGCTGTTTGGGAAGACAAGAAGGCTTTTCATATGGATCAGAACTTGTGATCATGCTGGCCTATTCAGCGTGATGTGCAGTGATAGTTCTGACCCGAGTACTCTGCTTCCTGACTGCTGATGCAATGATACCAGGAGTCTCATGCCTCAGCTGTCACAAGTGAAAACTACCCCTATTGCCATGGCTTCCCAAAATGATGGACTGTATGCACCAAAACTATGAACCAGAGTCCACCTTACACCCCTAATTCTTTCAGATATTTTATCACAGTTTGGAGAAACATTACTATTACATAAGATTTGAAGAACTGGCATTGCCAGTGTGATAAACCTGATCATTGGGATACTGAATGTTTGGATTTGGTTTATGGGGAAAATTGGAAGAGTTTGTAGGTATAATCTAGAGAAGCTGTGGAAGTCCAAAATGCCAACAGAAATGTGAACAGTAAAGCTTGTGCAAATGAGGTATGAGAGAATCTTTGTGAGGGTCATTCTTATCTCTATGGCAAAATACCTGGCTGTATTCTGCTCATATCTTGAAATTTGAGTAGGACTGAATCTAAATGTAAAAACACTAATTAACTTGAAAGGGGAGACTGTGAGATAGCATAGGAATAAGGCTATGATGTAGTTGTAGTTACTGCTTCATTTCATACTTACACATACCAAGTGAGAAGAAAGATGATGTGGTTTGACAAACAGGAAAGTAAATTCAGTCACATTTCTGCACAGGGCCGACTAGGCAGTCAGACTAAAGAGATGCAATTGTCAGAACTCAGCATTGTTAAAGAAAAAAAAGTGTTGTACTTTTCATTGTAACAATAAGGAATGGCAACTTGAGCACAAGATTCTACCTACTGAGCCACTAAAGCGTAAAACTGTATCACTGAGAAAACATTCATTTGAAATAAGACTGTTTGGAAAGTAGAAAAGTGTTAACAGAGAGTGCCTCCGAGGTGTTTCCTGAAAAAAAAAATACACTCAGTTAACAAATGTTCTCATAAGTTCAACTGTGCAATCACTTAGCCATTTTAATAATACTCAACTGGGTCAGGCTCAGTCTTGAACCAGGAACAGAGCTTGACAGCTCCACCCACTTAGTGCTGGTTTTGAAGCCGTGTGGAATGCAAGAAATAGAGAGTCATTGAGGCTTGTCACAAAATTCTAGAAAGCCACCGAGGCCAGGCAATGTCTACCACTCTTGGAGACCCTGCATCTAATTCCTGAGTGAGCTGTGTGTAAAGCTGTGGCAATTAAACTTATGTTGAAGGTGAGACCATAGGCATTGGAAATGAAGGAGTACAGGACATTCATATGAGGAAAGTTTTAGGCACAGAAGTCTGAATAAGACAGATATTATATGTGCGAATAGAAATAGGGCTGCAGGGATAGGGTCACCTGAACCTTCAGGAAACAAGATGTTATTATCAAAAACCCAGAGGTTGGATATGAAGCTCCACATTTTGATATATGCCTGGCTAGGTTTTAGTTTTGATTTGATCCAGTCATCTTTTACTACTATTAGGTAGCTAAACAGATATTAGCCTATTCAAGAGATGGACTGCCTCTCTCCTAATCAGCTTGTGCCCTCCAGAAGATTTAACATATAGGAAAAGATGAATGTACACTGGCTTTGCTAAGATCTATTAAAAGTGTAACATTTTCTTCTATTTCTATCTCTTCCTTAGATAGATACTCAGTCTGCTTGCTTGGACACTCTAGGCTTTCTCAATATTCTTTCTAAAAACCAGTCTTCACAGACCACTGTTTTTGACTCAGATTCAGAAAAGGTGAGTTCATTCCTCTTCTTCATCTTCCTCCTCCCAGCAGTTACAGGTCTTTAAAGATTTTCTCTCATGCTCACAATGTCAGGGCTGGCTAACAGGGTTGACTCTATTGTATTGCCATGATGAGGTGCAGAGCCTGCTCTCCTGAGTGCTGCAGCTAGTAGGGGTCAGAGATAGCTCTTCTCCTCTGACGACTACAGGGCCAGCTCTCACACCTGCTCTAGGCATTGATGAGTTTGTGGAAGGGCCTCTTTCCCTTGCTCGTGCCACCACAAGGCAGATGAGAAATGGGAACAACTCTCCCATGTCCAAACTTCAGGGCTGGCTCACTCACACAGTGTTGGCTCCATTGTGCTGCTCTGGTGAGATGCAGTGCCTTTTCTCCCAAGTGTTGCAGCTGGTGAGGGTCAGAGATGCAGGTGTGGATGAGACAACCCTGAAGTAATGAACAAGTGAGAGCTGTTCCCATCACCTGTCTCTCCTGTGACAGCATGGCCAAGGAAGCGTTCCCTCCCTGCACACCTATCAATGTCTGAGGCAGGTGTGAGAACTGGTCTTGAGGTCAGAGGAGTGGGAGAGCTGTCCCTGCCCCCTAGCAGCTGCAACACTTGGGAAAGCAGGCCCTGCACTGTAGGAGAAAGTTTTGTCCATGTCCTGCCAGGCCCCAAGGTCCCACTGCTGCTTATAAAATAATTACTCAGAGGCTTGTATTAATTATAACTGCTTGGCCATTAGCTCAGGCTTATTACTGACTAGCTCTTACACTTAAACTCAGCCCATTTATATTAATCTATATGTCACCACATGTTCTGTGGCATTACTTGCCTCCCATTACATATTGCTCCTTGTGCAGCTGGCTAGCATCTCCTGATTCAGCCTTCCTCTTCCCAGAATTCTCCTTGTATGCTTATCCTGCCTATACTTACTTCCTGGCTACTGGCCAATCAGCATTTTATTTATCAACCAATCAGGGCAACACCTATTCACAGCGTACAGAATGACATTCCCATCACTGCATCTCACCTGGGTAGCACAATAGGGCCAACCTTGTTGGCAGAAGTGTGAGTGAGCCAGCCGTGAAATTTTAAGTGGAGAGAGCTGTCCCCACTACTTGTCTGTCATGGGGTGGTGTGGGAGGATAAGAGATGCCCTTCTTACCCCTCACCCCTTACTGCCTGCAAGAGATGAGAGAGCTGACCCTTCCCCTCACCAGCTGCAGCACTCAGGAAAAGGGCCCTGCCCCTCACTTAGGCAGCATAGCAGAGCTGCCCAGTGGTCAGAGGTGAGGGTTATCCAGCCCGGATGTTATGATCAAAGGAGAGCTGTCCCCATTGGTAGCATAGGCAGTGGAGAGATGTTCCCCTCCCACCCATCTATGCTTAAGATTGGTGGAGGGGCTGGCCCTGGGGTCATAAGAGCAGGAAGTCTATCCCTACCCCTTATTAGCTGCAGCATTCAGAAAAGCCCCCCCCATACCTCACCTGGGAAAAACAATAGAGCTGACTCTAATGATTTAGGTGTTGGAGAGCTGGCCCCAAGGTCATGAAAGCAGGAGAACTGGTCTCATCCTTTGCCCATTGCTGCAAGGGGTGAATTAGCTAGGACAACGCTGGAGAGCTCACCTTGGTGGTGAGGGCAGGGGAGAACTGGCTGGCAGAACAACCCTATAGCTGCCCTTGCCCAGATCCAGGGTTATGACTTGGCCCACCCCAACATCCACCTCATCTATCATATGCTGGAGCACTTAAAGGGACCAAACCCTCAGACCCAAAGCTTCAGGATCTCCAGAACACAAGGCAACAACAGGATATCCAAGAAGAGTCCTAATGAGGGTCCATGATCAATAGTGTAGTAGAAACCAGAGGCCTCAAAACAGATGAATGACTCTTTGCTACGAATACTTGCAAGTAAAGATATATGGACAAAGAGAGTTACTGCATGACTCACTATGTTACAGTGCAGCTTCCATGACTAGATTTTTTTCCCTTATTTTCCTTTTTTCCTCTTAAATTTTGTTTTATTTTGGGGAGGTGCAGGGGCAGAGGGCAGATGTGAAGGCATGGGGAAATGAATGGGATCAAGATACATAATGTAAAAGACACATAAAATAAATAAAAAGAAAGTAAAAAGAAAAAAAAGATTTTATTCTTTGTTGTTTTCCTCTAATAAAGTGGACCCCAAGCTTCCAAGTTTATTTTTATACATGTTTTTTAATCAGTGAGACCAAGAACTCACAGAAGAACGCTTGTTTTCTGGTAATGAATCTGACAATCACAAAATGACTCATTAAAGAAGGTCCTCTGAAAGACAGAAAGGGTGACCATGTCCTCTGAACTATTTAGATAAGATTCATTTGGGCAGTTGACTCTCAATGCTTTATCTTTCTGTCTTATCCAAGGTCAATAATCTACTTGCTTTGGTACTCTAACTTAATGGGAAAAAGAAAAGTCTGTTTTCATCCACTTGTCTTAGATTCTNTCACTTGAGGTAAAATAAGGGTTAGACATAGTTTGCATATGTAATGACTTTATGTCTTAGATTGATTTTTCATGGGTCTATGGTCAATGGACACATGGTAGTGTTTAATGACATTTAGTATAACTCCTTTCTTCCTGGATTCCACAACTCCCACTTCTCCTCACCACATCTTTTCCTTTACTTAATTCTATCACCTATAATTCAAAGTCAACCCATGTTCTGATAGTCCAACATCAATCTAGCTCCATCTATTTTGATATTTCTCCAAGTCTTGAACATCACCAGGAGCAGAAACTTACAACCATTCCACAACCCATTTCAGCTGAAACTTATATGGCTTGATGTCTATTTCCTAATGACTTTAAGATCCCAACTCTTTTTTTCTTTTCTTTTTTTCTTTTTTTTTTTTTTTTTTTTTTGTTTTTCGAGACAGGGTTTCTCTGTGTAGCTTTGCACCTTTCCTGGAACTCACTCTGTAGACCAGGCTGGCCTCGAACTCACAGAGATCCTCCTGCCTCTGCCTCCCGAGTGCTGGGATTAAAGGCATGCGCCACCACCGCCCGGCAAGATCCCGACTGTTGAAGGAGTAATGTTAGCTAACCAGATAGATCTTAGAAGGCTCATTGATCATTGAGAAATGATCTCCTCTCTTAGAATTAGCTTTGACTTTCTTTAGGATTTAAAATGTCACCTAAAAGCCAGAGGTTTGTTGAAATCCATTGAGGGAAGTTCTTGCTTTCTGGTCAAAAGAATAAATTATGAGTTCTATCTTTGACTTTGGTGGAAAAATAATTTGAACTGCTCAAATATTATATACTATTGTACCCTCATTTAGAGAATTAATCCAACTAAGCCTTCCAACTACCTGGACAGTAGAAGACCTCTTGAGAAAGCAGATTCACCTGAAGAAATGCTGAGGAGATTGGGGAATGAATATTTTCTTAATGAGATGATGTATTTCTACTCCCCAGAAGCCCTAACCTTGAGGCAGTTGCTCATAGATCTTTATTGCTAAGTCTATCATTTTTCTGAGGACTTACTCAAGAAGNATAAATTTTTCTTTTCCAACTATCTATGTCTTCTTTGGATGCTAGATAAATATCTGAGCATGCTTGCTCTAAAACTCTGTACATTCTTGCTCTTTCTCCAGATAGCCTCTGTCCACCATGGAGCTGATTTCTTATCTCTTTTGTGAAACCTGCCTGCTGTCCTGGACTTCAACTCAAAAGACAAGGCTATTTCTCTTCCTAGTCCTTATCTCTCTCCTTTCANCAGCTGTGAAGACATACAGATTGCTTTCTTTGTTGTTGTTTTTCTCTCAAACTCTTAGTATGGATTCCTAGAATTTCCTTTTAAGTCTATTTGCAAATTCTTTTACCAACGAGAATTAACAACCTAAAAATGGGAACCTCAATTCCCNAGTACCTCTATGATGCCAATCTTCTCTTTGGAATAGGAATATTTATTCTATGCCATCTTATATTGCAAATACATAACTTGTTTTATTTTATAGAAACTCCTTNCTAAGAGTTTTCTTTGAGTCGCAAAAGAGGCTTTGGACTTTTAAATTAGGTTAAAACTGCAAGACTATAGGAACATTTGAAGTTAGACTAAATATATTATATATATGAAAAGTTCATGAGCCTATAGGAGCCAGAGACCAATTAACGTAGCTTGAATATGAAATGTTCCTGTTAGGCTCATGTGTTGGAATTGTTTGCCCCTAGCTAGTAAAAATGTTTCAATTTTGGAATTTTGGGAGCATAGGTCAGAACTATTGGCCATTGGACCAGAAGGGCCCTTTAGTAATTGTCTATGCCCCCACATCCCAGACCTGGCCTGATCTCTCTCCTTTTTAAATCCAGTTATAGTATTGCAAGCCACCTCTTGATCTAGCAGCAAACCACATGAAAGTGATGGTTTACTACAGTAGATGATTCACTCACAAATCATGAGTAAATTAAAACTAAAGGGTGCCTCCTTGAGTTGCCTCTTTTAGTTATTTTATCACAGCAATGAAAAAAGAAAATAATACTTCTAAACCTAGACTTAGATAGTCATATTTTTCACAGAAGAAGTATAAAAATCAAGAGCAAAGTGATACATTCCTAGAAATTNATAATAACCACATACAGGTTTGTTTTTCTGTGGTGGGGTTATTGGGAAAGAAGATAAGATTTACTCCAAAGATTAATGGTATTAAGTTATGCTACACATTGTTCTGGAAAAGAAATGAAGTTACATTACACAATGATACTAACTATTGCGTAGATTTTTGTTGTCTTCTAATAGGCACATAGATTTAAAAAACTTAAAGTTTATTCAGAGGGCCTAGTGCAATCCCATGGATACTTCACTGCTGTTGGTCTAAAGTTCTTGAGTTCCCCATGATGGTTTTGATGCAGGATCCATACATGGCAATGAGCTGGTTTATTGGAACCCACTACCTGTGGTGGGACACTTTGCACAGCCTTGATGCAGGGGGAAGGGCTTGAACCTGCCTCTACTGTATGTACCAGGCTCTGTGGGCTCCCATGGGAGACCTTCCCTTGTTTGGGGAGGAAATGGGGAAGGAGAGGCGGAAGGAGTGTGAGGAGGGAGGAGAGGGGGATCTTTGATTGGTAAGTAAAATGAATAAAAAAATTTCTTAATAAAATAGATGAGATCTCCATGAGCAAACTAGGGAGGAGTGGTGGGCAATGAAGGGTAGGGGATGGAGGATGAGAACATAAGGGAATGGGATAGTCAAGCTGGCACAGGGATAGAGTGGGAAATCAGTGAAATAGATANCATGACAGAGGGAGACATCATGGGGATAGAGAAAAACCGGGTACTAGAGAAGTTCCCAGGAATCTCCAGGGATGACTCCAACTTGGACAACTAGAAATAGTGGAGAGGGTGCCTGAACTGAACTGGCTTGCCCCAGAGATCAGATTGGTGAATACCCTGTCATCGCAGAGCTTTACTCCAGTGATTGATGGAAGCAGATGCAGAGATCCACAGCCAGGCACCAGGCAGAGCTCCAGGAGTCCAGTTGGGGAGAGAGAAGAGGGATTCTATGAGCAAGTGCATCAAGATCATAATGGAGAAACCTGCAGAGACGACCAAACCAAACTAGTAGGAACTCATGAAAGTTGGATCAAAGGTCGCAGAGCCTGCACGGGGCTGAGCTGGACACTCTGCAGGGCAAGACTGTTGTGTAGTTTGATCTGCTTAGAGGGCCCCCTGACGGTAGGATCAGAATCCATCCCTAGTATATGAACAGGCTTTTTGGAACCCACTACCTATGATAGGGCACTTCTTGAAACCTTGAGGCAGGAGGAGGGGCTTGGACTTGCCTCTACGGGATGTGCCTCCTCATGGGAGTCCTTGCCTTCTTGTTGGTGGAGGAGTGGAGGAGTTGGGAAGGGGAGGCTGCTGGGGATGGGAGGAGGGAAGAGGGGGATCTTTCATTGGTGTGTAAAATGAAGGAAAAAATTTTCATAATTAAAAAAAATACAAAATAAAAGAAATTATTGGAAAAAAAACCCTTAAAGGTACTATGCAACAGGTAAGCTGAACTAGAATGTTCAAAATTTAAGAAAATATATAATTTTTTATTATAAATCAGATACGCTAGTTTTTTCATTTTATTGAAAATAGATTTTTTTCTCATATAATACATCTTGATAATAGTTTCCATTCCCTCTACTCCTCCCCATTTCTATCACCTTCCNTCTCCTCAGGATTCATTCCCTTTCTGTCTCACATTAAAAAAAATACAGGTTACCAAGAGATAATAACCAAACACTAAAAAAATAATAAAATGCAGTAAAAACTATTATATCAAAGTTGGCCATGGCAACCCAATAGGAGAAGAGTCCCAAGATCAGACATAAGAGACATAGACTCACTCCTTCTCACAGCCAAGAGTTCCATAACAATACTAAGCTAATAACTACAATATATACACAGAGGACCTGATGTAGATCCATGTAGGCCCTGTGATTGCTGCTCCAGTCTGTATGCTCAGATGCACCTTGCTTAGTTGATTCANAGGGCCTTGCTCTTCTGATGTCCTCCATCCTCTCTAGCTTTTACAATCTTTCTACCTCCTCTCCTCAGTATTTCCTGTGCTCTGAGGGGTGGGATTTGATGGAGACCTCCCATTTATACTCTCTCTCCTGTGTAATGTCTGGTTATGTTTTTCTGTATCTGTTCCCATTTACTGCTGGAAGACATCTCTCTGATGATAACTGGATAAAGCACTGATCTATGAGTATAGAAGAATATCACTAGAAGTTATTTATTTATTTATTTATTTATTTATTTAATTTATTTATTTATTTAAAGACCAGTAGTGTTTAGTTTTACCCTAGGTCTCTGGGGTATCTAGTCTCTGATTCTTGGTTACTCAAGCAGTTTTAGTTAAGGGTTCCTTCTCAGATCAAACATTAGTTAGCTTCTCCCACAAGTTCCAAGCCACCACTGCCTTAGCCTATTTTGCAAGTAGGACAGATTGTAGGGCAAAGGTTTTGTGCCTGGATTGGAGTCAGAGATTATGATACCTTTAGNCAGACAAAGCAGCAGCCTACAGAATGGGAAAAGATTTTTACCAACTCCACATCTGATAGAAGATTGATATTCAAATTATATAATGAACTAAAAAAAATTGGCTATCTAAAAACCAAAAATAATCCAGTTAATAGGTTATCCTAATGAGAACTCCTGGCAATGGGGGATATAGAGTCTCAACTGCATATCTCTTCTTCAGTGATGGGACAAGCTTGCATTCAATTGAGCTGTTGGTTGTGAGANGGGTGCTCACTTGGTAANTATCAAACAAATCAGGGTATTGCAAAGGCAAAGGGTTCCTCTCAACAAAGTCACAACGGGGTCCACAGAACTCACTGAACACATGGAAGTCAAACCAGTTCTTACTGGAGCCTTCACCCTTATGTTCTAGTCTCTTCGGTGCAAGAAGATAAATATATAACCTTTTTACATACTGTCCAAATATAGCCACTAACAAGACTTATGGGCCAGGTGTTCTGATTGGTTAAATATTTTTAAGAAATAAGAGAATGTAACTTCTGGTGAGAATTCTAATGTAATTTTATTAAATTTATTAATAGTATTTATTTTATGAATTAAAGCATTTTATTTACTTGCTATTAAATTTTGTTGAACATTATCGCATTTTTCTTCATGATTGTTCTTTGGTATTATACTGAAGACAGTGATGATTCAAATGTTCATACAGTATTTTAAACTTTGTTTTCCTCTAGGTGTTTTACATTTTGAGTTCATATTGTTACATGCTTTTCTTCTTTCTTTTTTATTGAGACTGAGTTTTATGTATCCCAGGTTGACCTTAGATTTGTTATGTACCTGAGAATGAACTTTTGATCGCTATACCTCCAAATCCAGAGTTTTGGGATGACAGGACAGGCATTTTGACCTCATGCCAAGTTTTATGTGGTGCTAGAAATAAAACTCAGGGATTTGTACATGGAAGATGAGTAGACATTTAACCAAGTGAGTAACACTCTTATACTTCAGTTTATGCTTGCACATAAAGGATTTTTTTTTTTGGTATATTGGTAGCCAACGATCTCAGAAAATTTCACTCATCAAATTCCTTCTCTAGTGACTTGCTTTATAAACTTGTATACATACACAAATACACAAATCTAAAGCATATTTATAGGTATAACATCATTATACACACATAAATACACACACATATATATGTAAATAAATATATATATATATTTACATACATAAATATGTATGTACATATGTAAATATATATATAAGTAAATTTTAGTAAATATATATATATATATATATTTACTTTTTAACAATTGTGAGTTTCCATAATAGAATGTAGGAATCAATTTACTCATTAAAAGTATTTGTAGATAGCATTGTCAGTTAAAAATGTAGACTTAATTTCCCTTTGTGGGTAATTACCTGTTAGCATCTCAGCTCTCTCTGTGCATTAATTAACTTTCTTAATGAAATCTATGCTCATTGGTGTTAGCAATTCTATAAGCTTTGTCATCAAATAGACTTCTTATTCATGACAAGTCACATATAACAAACTGTTTTCCTCATGAGGATTTGCATGCAAATGGGAAGCAAACAGGGAGATTGTAGAGTGTGTAACCCAATGTTGCTTTTTGGAGAGGCATCACACTTCTCGATTTTTATTTTCAATATGCCATTGAGACTTTGAAATTGCAATCAGATATATGAAATTTAGATAAGAGCAGGCACTTGACTGCTCAGCTCTGTATTGTACCTCCAGGTCAACATGAGCATCATTTACATAAAAATGATTCAACTCAAGGCTGACTCATTGCCCATTCTAGGCTAGACCTCAGATATATCTAGACAACATAAAAGTAGCTGTTTAAGCAGCAAGAAAAATATAGCTATGCTGTCTAATTTAGTGGCATATAATTTTAAAAAGGTAATTGAATATTTGACTGAACTTACACATTTAATTTGTGGGAAATCATGATCTTTTAAACAGAAAATGAATGCTTATTTCTGATTTCTCTATGTAATAGCTTTTAATGGAAAGGGTTCACTTTGAATGTTACAAACTTGTTCATGAACTTAAAGAAATATATGACACAGTTTGACTTCTATATTTAATAGGAGAACAGCAGCATATGCAGTGACAAGTTTAAAATGATTTCTTATAGAAAAACGTTAATTCAATTGACATTGTACTATATGTTTTCTACTTTAAGAAAAGCCATGTCTGTGCCAAACAACAATGTGAGAAGGGCCATGACATTTACAACAAACCATGTGCATTTGCCTTGTTAAGTGGTTATGAATAATAAGGAGCTTCAGATATTCACTGTCTACTACAAATACTGGAAAAGTCTGTTTTCAAGAAAACCTTCAGCCTAATGAGGTAGTTCAGCAGTTAACAGTNTCTGTTATTCTTGCAGATGATTGGAATTTGGTTCCCAATTACTCAGTCAGGATGCTCAAAACCATCTATAACTCCAGACTTATTTGTGTGTGTAAAATATATATTCATGAATGCATATGTATGTATGCGTATATCTCAAAATTTCAACTTGAAAAATCTTTAAAATTATTTTCTTTTGTATTTTAAATTATTTTTTATTTTTGAGACTGTATTATAATTACATTTCTCTCTTCTCTTCCCTGTATCAAATGTAACTGTCACCCTCCTATGTACCTTTCCCTGTATTCCTTCAAATTCATGGCCTCTTTTTCCATTAACTGTTATTACATGCACATATATATATATATTCATATATATATATATTCATATATATTAGATGGACATATTCAGTCCATCGAATGTTATCTGTTTGCATGTTTCCAAGGCTGACTGTTTGGTACTGGACAAACAACTGGTGTGCTCTTTTGTGGGGACAGACCCTTCTCCTGTTCCCAGAATTTCTTTGTGTAGGTTTGAGGTCCAGCATGCAGCTCTGCATGTTCTTTCTTGTCCTCCTTGCTCAACTAATACTTGGGTGGTCATGATGGTGAGACACAAGTATTTATGTTCATTGTGACAGAGGGATAGCAGTGGTGTATGGTCTTTTGGTGTAGTTTGAGGAAACTGACCTCAGGATCAGCAAGTGTACATACTTCCAAAATGAATGCAAGAGTACACCACGAAAAAAAATGAAGAATATTTTAAATACATATTTTCCCTGAAAATATTGTCTTATATTTCTCCCATAGAGACTCATTCAAACATTGTCAGTTTTATTCATATCACACTTTTGCTGTGCCCTAAATGTACCATCTGCACTGCTGCTTCTGCACATTGGCCTGTGCTGTATCAATTTGCATTACTAAATTTCCATTATTAAATATCCTGTTGTACATTTACCATGCCAAGTATGTTTTACCTATCAGTTTATTTACTCTTTATAATAATCCCCTAGTGTTTATTTTACAAATGGAGTAAAGGATATCCAGGAAGACTAGTAACTAATTTCATCCCAACTAGGTCAGAAATTCACAGGAGGAAGACTGTCTTTGTTTCTCTTTCTTCTAGTGGTGACTATATTAATATTTATGGTGGTGGTTGAAAACCAAATATACAAGGAGGAAGTATTTTGTAAGTTTTCAACCCAGGAAAGAAGCAGCATCATGAAAACTAATTCAGTTTACTGGGGCAAGTTCTGCACATTAGAAAGTGGAAAGCTTATGTGAAGGGCAAGATGAAGTCCTGTGAACAAGGAAATTGGAAACTCTGTGTAAGGAAGATTAGAGAGCTCCTCTTTGTGCCCTCTACCTGATGAACAGATGCATAGAATCACATGGGACTTCATCTTGTTAAGCATCATTACATTTTTAATATTTTAGCCTCTCATATATTTTCAAATGAAAAGCATCAATATTAGTAAATGTCTGCCTATAATTCTTAATTCATCATGATGGGACCTAGATTTCTCTATAATTTTCTCCAATATAATATGCATACCTCATTTTCTTTACTCAGAATGGAGTTACCTTCATCTAGTCTCTCAATAATCCCAAATTAAAATTGCTCATCAGGTCTTTTCCACTATATACCCATAATCCAACATATATCCATTCTGCCTTTCCAGTGTTGGGTTTCCATTCTTCTTGTGTGAAAAATGTAAAGATTTNGGGGAGGATGTAATGCTGGCTCCTTACAATTCCAATGTCATTGTTTTCAGCTCTATATAGAATGCATACCAGGAACATTTGAAGTATATGTGTGCTTCCTTATATTTGAAGGCCCTTTTCATAATATTATATGTCTCTCTGCTTCTTCAAATGACTTTGGGACCATGACTCACAGATTAGAATACCTACTGATGTCCCTCACCAAAATTGGTCTGGTCTGGACCCAAGCGGCGTTTGTTAACCCTTACTAACCTTTCATATTTTTTTCTTCAAGTATCCCTAGGTATTTGGAAACCAATGTATTATCTAGAATATTTCGGCAATCAACAAACTTTTATATCAAAAGAAAAAAAAAAAATATATATATATATATATATATATATATATATATACACTAACCCAAAGTAATCATTTCAGAGCACTAGCAAAAACAAGTCTGTAGATTGTGTTTTAACTGGTAACAGTAAAATTAAATTTTCTGTATACTCTAGTTTTAATAAATAAGAAAACATACCTTTTGATCTTGGATGCAGCAGCACATGGGTTCAGAAAAGCCAGGCTCTCAAGTAAGGCAAGGAGGCTGTGTCTCTCTTTCTTTGTTGAAGTCAATGAACACAGATCCCTGATGTTTGTAAGGGCAGAATCTTAATTTGGAAAGGATGACCTATGCTGTTAGACACCATTAGCCATTTTTAATTTGTTTGATATTATTATTATAGATGAAAAGGAAAACAAATGTATATGCATTGATTTTATTAGATTAGTATATATAGAAATATTATATATATTATATATGTATTATATATATTACATATTTTGGAATCTCCCTAATATCTCTAAATTACAGTGTCATAATTGTATGTTTTGAATGAGGTAAGACACAGGTAGAGGAGTAACTTCTTAGGAATATTCATTGAATAATAGGATGGTATTCTAACACCAGCTCATTTAATTAAAAAACACATTGCTGGGGTTGGGGTGGTGGCACAGTTGTTAATGTATCTGCTGTGTAAGTATTAGAACATGAGTTACTATAGCTATCAACCATGCAAAAGATAGACATGGTAGCACATATCTGAAACCCAACACTGGAAAGGCAGAAACAGAAATATCTCTGGTACCTGATAGCTCTGCAGTATAGCCAAACTAAGAAGTTCTAGGTCAAAGGAGAGATTGTTTTAAGACAACTGGTGGAAAGTGATCAAAGATGATTCTCATGATTGACCTTTGATTCTACACAGATATGCAGCCATATCCCACCACACATGCACAAAATTCCAACACACACACACACACACACACACACACACACACACACACACACACTTGCAACACTAAAAAAAGCATCACTACCCTGGTCGCTTCCACTGTGGTATGTCAATTAAAAAAATAACTTATATATTTCTTTGGAGGCCTATATGAAAAGGATTAGAAAAACTACTTAGAAAGCTTATAATGTATTATTGTATCATTGTTTAATCCTAATCAGTTAAATAACTTTGCAACATTGTATTCTGTAGCAGAATTTCTTGGACCACCAGCTGCCAAATCATGACATGGAGACGTTTTATTATGAGTGCTTGGCCTTATCTCATGTTTGTCCCACTAGCTCTTATAACTTAATTTAACCGGTATCTTTTCATCTCCATTTTGCCTTGGGCCTTTTTACCTTTCTTTCATTCTGCATGTCCTACTTTCCTGCTTCCTCCCTCTGTGTCTGTCTGTCTGGCCCCTGCCTGTCTGTTTGGNCCACGGCTATTCCCTCTCTTTCTCCCTCATTTTCTCTCAAATCTAAATTCCTGCTCCTACTTCTTTTCCTCTGATCACCAGCCCTACCTATCCCTCTACTGCCTAGCTATTGGTTGTTCAGCTTTTCATTAGACTCATCAGGTACCCTAAGTAGGGAAGATAAAACAAGTGCAACACATCTTTACATAGTTAAACAAATATGCTATTATACAACATTTACCCCCCTTTTGTCTAAATAAAAAGAAAGATTTTAACTTTAACATAGTAAAAAAATATACAGTAAGAACAATTATCAAGTAAGAATTACATTTACAATATCCAGTCCATTTGTACTTAGCAAGTTCAGAGAAAACACTCCATTATTTATCCTATCTCAGGGAGATCAAAGTATTGTATCTAATTTACCTTATATCATAATTAAAGAAAACTGTAAGTATAACTATGTAGTTTTTGACTCCGTCAAAGACCCCAGAAGGATATACTATTTCCTGGGTAAATAGAAAGTACAGTGCAAGNCACTTCGAAAACTTTAGAAATGACAGAGCCATCTGGCTCCCTGGACAGTCGCCCAAGGTTCCTCTGCAACATTGGGGCATCCTTCTTTGGCCTTCAGCTCTAGAATATCTGGCAGACGTTTCTATGAAGCAGGAATTTTGAAGGACCATTCTGCTTTAATTTTGGCAAAGTTCTGCAGTAGCTTTCCTTTGTGTCCTGCATGTCCAGTTTAGATGGCACACTGTTGGCAGTTGAGGCAATGACAGTTTCTTGCTCAAATGTGCCNACTGCTCAAGTGATTGCTATGTGGAAAAGTCATGCCTCTGTCAGTTATGAGCCCTGGGATACTAGGAAGCAGTTTTTGTTTTTTCTTTTTTCTTTCTTTCCTTTTTCTCAGGTTTTTCTCATTCTTGGACCTCTAGCCCCCAAATGATGACATGGAGACACTATTAATTATGAAAGCTCAGCCATAGCTTTAGGCTTGTTTCTAACTATCTTTTTAAACTTAATTAACCCATTTCTACTAATCTATATGCTTCCCTGAGGCTNATTTGCCTCATCTACATACTTTCCANCCTGCATTCCTGCTTTCTCCCTGTCTGTCTGTCTGGCCCCCAGCTGACTGGTCACAGACTGGCTGGCACCAGGCTGGCTGGCCTGCTCTCCTTTTCTCTCTGCCCACCAGACCTACCTATCCCTCCTCTATCTACCTATTGGTCATGCAGCTTTCTGTTAGACTAATCAGGTGCCTTAGGCAGGCAAAGTAAAACAAATGTAACACATATTTGCATAGCTAAACAAATGCAGCATAAACAAATGCAACACAACTTTACATAGTTAAATATTCTATTGCACAACCCTATTGTAAATGATAATAGATAAAACAAAATCTGCAGTATTTAGGAATGGCCAACATTTTTAACAATTTTATATAAGTAAGTATAAATATTTTTTAGATTCTAATATATCTAGTTTTTAAAATGAATTCTGCAGATTTTGCTAAATATTATTCACTTACCTTTCAATATATGGAGAGAAGATAATTTATTTTCTATTTAAAACNTTTAAATGTNAGATGGTCCTTCTGTACACTGTGAATATGTGTTGCTACTATTAGTTAATGGAAAAGCTGTTTTGACCTATGGTAAGGCAGGATAAGAGCCAAGCAAGAAATCTAAGAGAGATTCAGCGTGAAGAGGGCAGAGTCAAGGCAGATGATAGCCCATTGCCCAAGGAGCAACATGCCAACAGACCAGTAATGCCACGGCCATGTGGCAATACATAGATTAATAGAAAATNGGTTAATTTAAGATGAAAGAGCNAGCTNGCAAGATGCTTGAGCCATAGACCAAACAGTTTGTAATTAATATTAAGCTTCTGACTGATTATTCGGGTATTGGCAGGTGGGAAAGAGTCATTGGGTACACTTTATCATCTGTTACATATTGATTGAAATTTAGTCCTTAGATACAAACACCACTTCCCTTCAATCATGTTANTCATTCTCATAAAAAGGTGAAATATAGTAAAATTAGTTTTCCATTAGTAACTTTAAAGCTATCACAAAAGAGATGTCACAAATAATTTTTGAATATAAGGAAATAATATTTATGTGAGCCTTTTTATTTTCCTTTGTTTTAAAGTCCATCATTTATACTAACTACATGTAACTAAGTGCTTTTTTCTTTCCTTTTTTAAAATTAATTGTGTCTATATTTGTGTGTCTCTGTGTAGTGACATTAATATGAGTATAGGTGACCAAGGATCCTTTGGATCTGAGTTACATATGGTTATCCATTGACCAGGTGCTGAGGACTTAATTCTGATCCTCTACAAAGTGGTGTATACTCAGCAAATGAGCTATGTCCTCCACATAAACACAAGTACTTTNAAAAAAAATCAACTTTCAAATTTCTGTTGGTTGCCTAATATTTCTTATTACTATACAAAACTTAAACAAGCCTATCATCATTATGAAGAATTTAAAACAAATCAGTTTGAGAGAGCTGATGTTTGTGTAATGTCTTCTTGTCAAAAACACCAATGCACTGTCTTCCCATGTGCTTACATCTCATATTAATATTTTCTTCATTCATTGTTTCACATTCATTTTTAATTTTGTGATTAGTCCTAATGCAAAGTTTTGAATATGTAGAAGTATTTGCTATTCTAATACAATAGGTCAATCATAAAAANTGTTTNTTTTAAGTTAAAGCTATTATTTATGCAGTAGAGTAAGTCACAGCAAAGTGAGAGAGTGGCAATCTCCCTAGTAAAGTCCCTTGCATTTCTGTCAGGCAATACTGTTAATTCTGTTTTCTCCTCACATCATATAAATCTTTTGTCTTTCTTTTTTATGAACATAAAACAGCTGTTATTCTTTCTGGGCTCAACTATACTTTGATATTTATTTTTATACATTATAGCTTCCCAAAGTATAGGCTTCTAGTAGATATGAATATAACGATAATGTATAACACTGTTTAACTTTCAAGAGAAAATATGTACTTTTAAATAAAGCAATTTCATCAAATAGCTACAAAACT
>LZPO01035751.1:0-12980 GCA_001675575.1 Neotoma lepida | reverse complement strand
AAAAAATAAAATAAAAACAAGATAAATTAAAAAAATAAAGCTCTGACATGACATTGTGAGTTGGGCATGTGGCCTGCTCTTAAAAGAAGCTTGCTTCCCAATTGAGACTCCTTTGTGGGAAACTAAATTTTCATTCTATGTTATTGTCTATTGGAGGTTGCTTCTGGGTTAGGGATGGGAGAATGTATCCACTTCTTTCAGCCACAGAACTTCATCTAGTGCAGACCCATGCAGGTCCTGTGAATGCTGCCTCAGTGTCTCTGCATTCATATGTGTGTCATATGTTGATTACAGTGTCTTGTTTTCTTGGCGTCCTCCATCATCTCTGGTTCTTACATTCATTCTTTCCATTTCCTCTTTCTTGGGCTTTCCTGAGCTCTGAGGAGGGGNATTTGATAGAGACATCTCCTTTAGGGCTAAGTGTTCCAAGNCCTTTCACTTTCTCCATATTCTTCAGCTGTGGGTTTCTGTGCTTGTCCCCATCTGCTACAGAAGGAAGCTTCTCTGTTGGTGGCTGAGTAAAGCACTGATCTAGGAATATGGCAGAATGTCATTAGGAGATATTTTACTGGTAGATTTTAATTTTTTTTAGAACAGTATATTTGGTTTTCCCCTATGTCTTTGGTCTATCTAGTCTCAGGTTCTTAGTCACCCAAGCAGTGTCAGGAATAAGTTCCATCTCATGCAGTAAGCCTTAAGTTAAATCACATATTGGTTGGTTACTCCCACAAGTTTTATGCCACCATTGCTCTAGCCTAACTTGCTTACAGGACAGCATTATACATCAAAGGATTTGTGGCTGAGTAATTTTTCATTAATTCTGGAGGAGGTTATTGCTAATTAATTGTCTTTTATGTGAATATTTTCTAAGTTTTCATGGTGTTCGGCTTTAGCATGGGGTTTTGTGAATACTANGCAAACACTCTGCCTCTGAACTAACCCAATATTCAGAACTTTTAATATTATTTCTTTTAGGCCAAACCACCTTCTTTTTTTGTGGAAAAATAATAAGTTTTTCCATCATATTTAAAAATTCAGAAACCATACCCACCAGGTGCTCTTTTCAAAGTAATAGGATATTTAGGAGTCCCATTAAATTTTCTAAAACATCCCTATAATTTGATTTAGTAACAAAGAATTTTATTTTTTAACACTATTTTTATCTTCTTGAGTAAGTAATCACAATAAAGAGAGAAAATCATACTAAATACAGAACTGCAATATCAAACAAACCTGTTTCATATTTTCCTGAGTTATTTCCATAATAAATTTGAGATATGATATACTTTTTTAAAAAATGAAAACAAATTCAAACAACAGCATCATAGAATACTTATTCTATGGTCTTAATAAGTTACTAACCCTCTTTATTTAAAATTCAGTTCTTCCATAAATTGAGGACATTACTCTTAAAATGAAGGAAAGCTTAGAAATGAAATAATATAACCAAAGAAAATTCACATCATATCCAGTTTAGGGGAAAAATTGTTGGAAAAATTATCATGGGGAATTTTCTTAATTGTTCCATTTAATTGTTTATGTATTCAGTTAATTCAAAGGGCACTTCANTTGGAAAGCTGTGCTGACAGATATATTAAATATGGTATAAATGGTGGGAGGNAAAATGTACTTAAGGGCTCTGAACTCATGCCAGGGAACAAAGGAAACTAAATAGAGTAGAGCTGATTCTGTAAGGAAAATATGGTAAAATGGAATGATCATTTTTAACTGCAACTGCATTTGTCTAGTACATTTGTCTACTGCAAAATCTGCTTTTATATATACCTGTTTTTAATGGAGAATATAAAACTTCAAGTTGTTGTAACACTAGTGCATCCGTGTGTGTGTGTGTGTGTGTGTGTGTAATTATTCAGTGAATAAGACAATGAACACAGAGCCTTGAACATAGCATGCAATTTTTAGTTGAGCTAAGCAATGCATTTCTTTTAATCACAATGTAGCTTGTTATCCTCACAATGCTAGTATCAATAGTTTGTGTTATTCTACAGGTTCTGAAGTTATTGACAGTTGTTTCTTTTAATATGTCTCTATCACTGGGCAAAAAAAAAAACCCAATATGATGTATAGAACAGACCTATTTGGTTCACTTCAGTAAATGAAGGGAGAAGTTGTTCTTCATGGCAAGAAAACTGTTAGTTGGTTTTCAATGTCTTGTGTTAATGTTCCAAATAATGAATGGGCAGCCCAGACTCCTTACAAGGGCAGAAAAATTTCAATATGACCTTAACTGCTTTTTCTATATCATATTTTCTTTCAATCTTAAACAAACAAACAAACAACAAATCACTGCTATCCATTCTGTTTTGGAAAACGGATCACAGATAATCTAGCAGCACTTTCTGAGAAATCTCACCACATATTTCTGGTATTCTCTCACACTAAATTTCTTACTGAATTTGTCAATGATCACAAAATCCTGTTCACCTAACTATGATGGCTTATCTTTAATATTCTGAAAAATAGGGTTATTTTGAATGCAGGAGTGAAAGAAGAGAACACTTGGAGTTGACTGAACCTGTACTTCTAATATATCAATTGAGTATAATAGAGCCTTGAGTAAACATTGACCTATAAGGCTGCCCCAGTCACTATGGGGATGGATTTTCTGCCAAATGCACATAGGTTATGTAAACCTAGGATTTTCAGGAGTGATTGAGATTTCACTTTCTTGGAGAGTCTACAGTTGGCCACCATTCTTCCACATACATGACTTAAACTCATACTCATCTTACAGCACTGAGATTTCACACCCTATTTGCATTTTCTTTTGCTAGAATTCCCTGTGGATATATTGGGTNTCACGAAGATTGTGGTACAAATTAGAATGTACATAGAAAACAATGAATTCTAGTAGACTAAGATCATTTGTTCCATCTCAGACAAACTGTGACCAAAGGATGACATAATTTATTACCAATTTGTATTTCATCCATTATGAAAGTTTAAATATCTGTATAATATTTGGCTGGATATATCACATAACTTTAATTATGTTAAAGCAATCTCTTGTCCTGATGAGTTGGATCAAAACATTAAACTAAGGAAGTGACTAGTCATCTAATACTGAAAATTTCCTAACAATTGGGGACATAATACAATTACTAATGCTATATTTAGATTTTTAGGATTTAAATAAGTTGGCATATTTTAAAATTATTTACAATTTTTGAGAATTAGTTACATATTTAACCCTGAAATTAAAAACTATTATCATTAATATGTGTGAAAACAGAAAGTCCTGAGGGTGACTGATCACAGTACCTGAAAATGCATCTTTTGTGGCAGATTGTGGTGATTAAAAAGTATGATAAATTTTGTAACACAGTTGAAGTTGTAATGACCATTGTTTATTTCTGTTTATTTTCTAGACTGTGCATTAGTAATTGAAAGAACTTATATTGTCACAATGCTTAATGAACTTAATGGTGATCAACCTCCTAAAAAATATCAAGATGACACTGGAAGGATGATAAAGAAAGGGAGAGACTTCACNGTGTAGTGTCCTGTATTAAGNAAAAGGTTTTTGTTGTTGTTGTTTTGCTTATTTGTTTGCTTGATTTACCTAAAGACACAGTAAAACAGAGCACTGTGGTGCTGCATTTGTGCTTGTCATTGTTGNAAAGTCTTATGATTATGGTAATGTGTAAAAGAAAGTTTGCTATAGATCACTTCAGTGTTTGTGAGGTTGAGGGCAGAAATATAAGATATGGAAGNAAGTCAGGAAGTACAGAAGATGAGAGCACATAAACAGGGATCAGTTCCCANTGCCCATGAATAGTCCACAGCCATGGGTTCATCATATCTAAATCAGTGATTGTCATGGTGTTTGAAGATGGGAGTCTGCTGTCATTTAAAAACCACATGCCCATGATGGGAACTATCTTACAATGCAAGGGACCATGTCCTCACTGAAGGGATGCTCAACTGACAACATCCCTGGAACTACCATCTCACACCCATTAACAAAGGGCTTTTAATTTAATATAACTACATTTTAGNGTTTGTTCTAGAGAGAAATAACATGATATTCAGGAAAATGACATTANCTGAATTATGTGTTTGAAATTTAATGGTAGTTACATGAGAAGTAAATGGAAAATACCATAAGATTTTTTATTTTAGGAACTGGAGAAAAGCATTAACATTTGTGAACAAAAGAATACTGTGTTTCTTCCTAGAAAATTGGACTGCCACCTTTTCCCACAGCAACCCAAATTGAAAATGGATTTTCCTGAAAAGGAAAAAGAATACTTCCAATAACAAAGCACTATATTCTTCCCATTTTAATCATCTGTGAGTTTTCCTCATCAAAATGACTATGGACACAGACCAAATATTGAATTACAGAATATCAGATTCTACCTCTTCACAAACAACAACAAAGTGANTGTAATGTTGTATAAATCTAAGAGGCTAAATTATCACTTATTAGCAAATTTAAAGCCAATATTAACATTAAGTTTTCAATCACATAACACATAGTTTAACTCCTAAGACTCATTCACATTCCTGACAGATACTAGGTGGCTTGCGGCATGGATCGAAGAAGGTGGTTTCATCACAGTAGAATGGCCCTGCTGCTGATAGAAAGGACTGGCTTCTTTCTACATCTAGGTACTATATAACTGTGGCATAAAGGACAAACTTTGAGGTACAACAATATATCTCATTGTGCTGGCTCATGGGTATCTGTTTTTATTAATCTAATCCTTTATGTCAATTTTCATATAGTAACCAGACTAAAATACTTCTTACATAATTGTAAATCCCCCAATATATTTTTCTTTGTATATGGAAATTCCCAGAAGTAATTACAAAATTTCAANCAAAAGCATGATATACTTTAACTATATGATTTGCTAAAGAAAGAGGTAACTTCACAATTGCGAAAGGTAATGGCATAAAATCCTATTTTATAACAGAAAAGAATGGAGAGCATCATTTAGTCTATGTGCTGGAATGAGAAATGTATAACATTTCCTAATTGAGACCCCAAGGAGCCCTGTTACCCATCCTCAGTAGCCTCCAAAGATACTGTAAAATTATTATTACATTAACTTATGATGGTTGCAATCAAATCTAGAAGTTCCTAGATGTTATATAAGTCAAGTATCCACAAGTCAAATGGTTCCCCANNTTTCATTCATGGGAATAAAAGGATTAATGTGGCTCACTTTAAGAATAAACACAATTGTCACCCATGACAAAAAAAATTAAGATTCAGAATGTGTTGATAATTATTCTTATTCTAGAAAACTAGAAACACACGTAATAACTTTAGAACTCTTAGCTTAGAATAAAAGCTACTCAACTATATGTTGCCAGGATTAAATCCTGGATAGACCAATTTTCTATTTTAGCTATGATTTTATGCATTTTTCTCAAGTTAAAAGAGTGAAGGAATTGATGCAAGAAATAGAAATAATAACATCTTGATTTTCAATATATTCTTTCCATATGAACTAAATGTTTTCTCCTGGATCTCCACTTTAATTAGTCAACCAAGTCCATGCATATCTTATAAACCTGGATCTTTATGTGTATGGGACATATATGTATCATCCATTCTACATGATGTGCTGAACATAATCTCTTCATTCTACAGTGCAGAGTCTATACCAAATGAACTTCATTGGTATTGGCTGAAATTTGGTCTTTCCAAACAAAACAAAAGAATCAAAATCTTTCTTTTGAGGAATTATTTTCAAATAAACTTTGCATTATATAAGAATATGTTTTAGACAAGGAATTGGAAGCAGGATCATAAATATATACAAAGTATTATCCAGTACTTTGTGATATCCAAGCAGCTTTAAAAGGACAGACAAGTTAAAACAGGAGATGTGCTTTTTTAGTCAGTTTCACTTGTATATAAATGTTAGAGCTATTATTACATACCAATTCATCAGAAAATCATTTTCAAAGGCATGCTTAATGACTGTGAATGCCATTTACATAATTGGGGTGATAAAATGGAAGGAAGGAAGGAAGGAAGGAAGGAAGGAAGGAAGGAAGGAAGAATGAAAGAAAGAAAGAAAGAAAGAAAGAAAAAATTTTCTAGGTAACCTAAATACAAGAATCCCAAATAAGATACTTGCTAATGAGCAGATGTACTATATTTCACCAAATATTGATTATTTCTATGCTGCTAAAGCAAAGATTGCTTAACAGTCACCCAACAATAAATGAAAAACATAGCAGAAATTGAATTAATAGTGCAGAGTCATCTTAATAGATGAAGGAAAACCCTTTAATAAACTTTAACATCCCTCTATCATAAGCCTTGAAAAATCTAGAAATAGTGCATCATACCTTGATATAACAAGTATTTTGTATGAAAAAATGGTAGGTAATATCACAGGAAAAAGAAAAGCCTTGATATAACAAGTATTTTGTATGAAAAAATGGTAAGTAATATCACAGGAAAAAGAAAAGCCTTAAGATATTTCATCTAAACTTTGGAATGAGAAGAAAGTAATGATTCTCTTCAAACTTACTGTACTCTGTGCTTAAATCTGTAGCCAGAGCAGTTAATCAAGATAAAGAAAAGGGATACAAAAAATTCAAAAGTCAAATTATTAATTTATGCAGATTGCATGATCCTTTGTTGGAACACAGTCTAAGAATGGAGAATTCTGAGTACTTGTGTGAAAACTCCATAAAAACAAGTCAGGGGTCTTGTGATCTCAGTTTCTTCAAAACATGGAATTATTCTTGGGAATGTGATTCCATGTTCCCCCCAGATGTAGCAGATATGAGTGAATTTACTTCAGATTATTCTTTAGAACTGGCTATTGTTATTTGTTTGTATGCCTATATGGTAAAACATGTTTTTGCCAGTGCAGCTTGGCCTGGTGATTGTACACTTTGCTCATGTGGCTCCTCTTTACCCTCAGGGGATAAATTTTCTTATGCTCTAAATAAAGTTGGCTATTGCACAAGAAAAAAATATAAATTGGTGGACAAAGTGTAATTTTAGACATTTGTAAGTAAATAGGCAGCTTTGACACAGTATAGAAAGAGCAGAGTTATAGTAAAGGGATAGAGAGATATTGAGGATGAGTAGGGTTTGCATTTGGTTGCTTCTGGTGTGTCAGTGAAATAGAGAGCAAGGTCGTAAAGTTTAAAGATTAGAGGAAGGCTGTCAAAACTCAGGAAAACCTCAAAGTCATAAATAAATGAGAAAGAAAGTTACAGTGTGATGGACCAACAGAACTACAATATGAATAATAGGCAATTTGGCTGGTGAGATGGCTCAGTGACTAAAAGAGCTTGCTGCAAAGGCTAATGGCCAGATGTCTGTTGCTGGAACCCACATGTTGAAAAGAAAGAATCAACTCCCACAAATTGTCTTCCAAACATGAATATGCTGTGGTATGCATTAGTGAGCATGACCACACACAAGACACACACATACACACAAAAATAGATTTATAAATAAGTTTAAAAAATATAAATATAATATGAGAATCTGCCAGAACTTAAAAATCAGAAAAATGCTTCATAATTTCATTTTAGTTTAAATGTGGAAATTATATCACATTTCATAAACTCTTCAAATAAATAAGCAAAGTTCTTCCAAAATTATAAAAAAAAACAATAATACAGAGTAAAGCTAATAAAGCCATCTATGCTTGGCTTCCTAGTTGCAACAATAGAGAAGTATATTTTGATTTAATCAAATCTGAGATTAAGCAAATCAGTATATGGAAGACAGTGGTGACTTGGAATTGGAAAAAAAAAAACGTATAGAAAGTTCTTGACTCTGGAATTTGACTTTAGTTTTTATGGAAGTGGGGATGTGAGAACAGTGTGAGCCTGGGAAAAGACTGCTGGACCAATTTTAATTATGTACTGGTGATCTGAAGAGATTTGGCTTTGGGTCAAACAGAAAGAAAGCTGTGAGACATCAGAGCAAGTTACCATTACTGATAATGACAAAACCTAAATTGGAACCCTGGGAATAAATAGTCAACATAAGATAAAAGAGAACACTTCTGGAAAAAGGGAATAAGAGTACAGCATATAAGAAGGATCACAGAGCTATATAATTTATATAACGGGAATTTGGAAACCTTATCAGTAAATAACTAAAATGTTCATACTCGGTTGTGGAATGAGATGGGATAGGATAACACTGTGATCTGACCTTGAAGAGTACAGGAGTGTAGAAGCTGACAGTGAACACTTCTAATCTGGACATAGCATGTGTTTACAAAATTNAACGCAAAACGAAGTCTACTCTATTTGCATACACAGTAGTGAAACGGATGTGGGAGAAGAAATTTTAAGTGGTAGGAATTGTAGGAAAGGAAACAGAGTTCTCAAAAGATTTCACAAGTAGGACACACACATACACAAATATTAAAAGGTCTGTTTGGTGGTACGATGCAATATACTTTAAGATAATGCGAGCTCTAGAGACCAGAATAAAGGTTGCAGGACTTAATAAATAGAAACGGAAACAACCAGAACTCACATGGCCACTTGAGAACATGGTGGGATGGGATCCTCACATCCTTATGAAATCAGGAGTGGAGCTAACAGATTTATTTCATCAAAGAATTTGTAATATCCCTGAACTGAAAGACATGCTTCTGCCAAGGGATAGCAGGTATAAGAGGCACGTGTTGGGGGCACACTGCTGATAATTCTTGTGTGGCTATATTTTATCTGTATATCCCAATAAAGCTTATCTGAGGATCAGAGGAAAAAGTCAGCCACTATAGTAAACATAGAAGTCAGGAAAGCGTAGCACACACCTTTAATCCTAACATTCAGGGGCAGAGATCTGTCTGGATCTTTGTGTGTTCAAAGCCACACTGGGAACAGAGACAGGCATGGTGGCACATGTCTTTAATGTTAGCACTAACCATGGAGGGCTGGAGGTCTGCACAGACAGACAGGAAGTGATAAAGCTGGGCAGAAAGAGGAAGTGATATAGCTGGGCAGAGAGAGGAAGTAAGTGGGCAGGGACAGAAAGTCATATAGGTGTGGGTATACAAGAAATAAATGTCTTTGGAGGCTGAGGGTTGGTAAAGTGAGGTTGGCTGTGGCTTATCCTCTTTCTCTGATCTCTCAGTTTTAACCCAAATATCTGGCTCTGGATTTTTTTTTTTTATTAATAAGACTGTTTAGCAATTCGTCTTACACTCTTGTTCACTCAGGCTTCATGGAGGGGATCACATCTGTGTTGATTTGAAATTAAGCTTGGCCATACGAAATCTTTGGCCAAATCTTTCCATTATAAGCACACATCCAGACATTTTGCAAGAAGACTTGCCATTTTCTTCTTTCTTACCTTGGTAGAATCATTGAGTTTGTCTTAAATAATCACATCCTTTCACTTTCTTACAATACTGGAATTTTTGTAACAAGTAACTCATTCAACCTATTCTTCAAAGTACCATGATTTTGAGTATAGCCATAGTTTCTCATATGTATGCAGTATTAGGAAATATTAATCATTATTGTTCAAGTTTCTGGACCTTTGGAGCTGTTTTATTGAAGCCTGATTGCCCATAATTATTTATTATTCATACCATTTCGCACAGAATTCTGATAAAGATATAAAGATCAGAAATTTCATGGCAATTTGGTTATGCAAAGAAATATATATGGTTTGCCATAATACCACAAAGCAGCACTGATTTTATTTTAGTTTTGGCAATGCAAAGAATTAAATTTTAATGCATACCCATATACTTATGCTGTTCTTCATCTTTCATTGCATATATATTGGTCTCTGTTAGATTTAATTTCTATAAAGTTACAGTATTGTGTCAAAAGGACCAACTAAATGTTTTTGTTTACTCCTTCAACTACNATGCAATTAGATATGTGTATGGTTCTTACTTTTAAGTTTTTATTTTTAGCTTATGTATTTTATTTTCTTATGTGAATGTTTGTTTGTATGTATTTATATGCACCACATGTGTGCCTGGTGCCTGCAGACATCAGAAATAAGAATCAGAGGCCCTGGAATTNGAGTTAGAGATAGTTGTGAGTAGACATGTGCGAGCTGGAGTTCATACTTGGGTCTTCTGAGCTCTTTCCCATGGAGCAAAATCTCCAGCTTCTTANGTTAAAGGTGAAATAATTTTAATAGCTTGGAGAATCCATAACCAGTTCTCCAATTTGTAAATATGTATGTCTTTCTAAGGGCACAAAAGCAAAACAACAAAGTTCATAGCATGTTTATATAATTTGTCTTCGTTCATTTTTGCATATATTCTCTTATGTTATCAACCTATAGGCTACAGTATTTGACATCTTCAGTGTTTTCATGCTGTTAATAATGGAGGAAAATTAAATGCAGCCAAAATATTCTATGCATGTTTGAAAGTACTACAGGAAACTCCTTACTACTTTAGACAATTAATGCAAATTAATAAAAACTACAATAAGATACAGCAGGCCAACGTATGAATGTAAAGAATATTTAAGTCATTGTAGGTATTACTGATTATTAATTCTGCTCAAAGGTCTAGCATCTATATCTAAATGATATTTTTAAGCCTTTTGACTCATTACACTGTGTTTGGATGAAATGTAGCCTTTTGTGAGTATTTCCTCAGGAGGAATATAAGAATAATATGAATTTTTAGGAAATGTAATCCATGAGAGGAGTAATTTGTGCATTTGGAGAATGTTGTCAATGTTCTGCTCAGGAGAACCATCTGACATCATTTTGTGGCACATAGGTTAATCCATATTCTATGCCCTCTGGATAGGAGGAGTGGAGTACTGCCCTTGGAAGCATTGCCTACTGACTTGGCAGGAGTGAAATCCACTTGGCCTGAATTATGGAGTTATTCCAGCCCTAAAGATATGAAATCATTCAGGTTTCTATAAAGGAATAAGAATAGCATTGCCCCAAAGCCCTCATTTCACACACCATCACTCAAAATATCTTCAACTTTTACAACCTATTTTAAAACACATTTATCAGCACTCGAAATATTAGATTCAGGGTATGCTTGGATGTTGCTGATGATGCTGTTGTTGCTATTTTGTTTTAATTACCATGATTGTTATGATAGCACAATTAACATTTTTATTATTCTTTGTATTTANTAAGCTTAAGGAAAGCTAGAATATGAGTTACTGGCAGGTATTCTCCCTCTTATTACATTGAAATGTGCTCATTTTGCATATAGATTGAATAGCCATCTGTCCCAATTTCCCATCTCTAAATATAAGTATGTTGACATGAAATGAATTTGAAAATATAGGTTCTTTCTTAATATATATCACAGTACATAATACATGAAANTAAACCATGCAATTTTTGGTAAAATGTGAAATCAGTTCTTATATATGCACATACATACAGATATCTCCATATATACTTTATTTTCCAGTTTCAGCCCATGCATTCATTGTGCTATTAGCTATCTGATCTTTACTTAGGAATGGAAATACCAGCATGAAGAATGAACATATGTTTGTTTGTTTAATAATAGCACCTGCTTCATTACCCATAATCAAAATGCTACCTCCTTCTATACAAAGCAGATGAGTAAAGCAATAACCCAGCCATGTGGCTACAGCTAGTCTCCCTTTATATTTGTTCAGTTGAGAAGTCAAGGGAGGACATGCATTGATGCTCTTTCCATTTTGGGTTATTGTACTACAGCATTGGCTGTGGACCACTAGAGGCTGTATAACTAAGGAAATGAAGAATTAGTCATATGATTAAATGAATAATAAGCAAATTCCTAAACATCTATAGTTCTATTTGACATTATTCAGTGCACCATTACAGCTTTAATTTTAAATTTTTAAAATCACATTTTCAGTGTACATGTATGAGTGTGTGTGTGTGTGTGTGTGTGTGTGTGTGTGTGTGTGTGTGTTAGTTCAGAAAATCACTGGTCAAATTCCATTTTTTCTTTCTACCATGTTTCCCAGGAATCAAACTCTGGTTGTATCTCAGGCTTGGCAGTAAACAACTTTATCAGCTGAGTCCCTTCACTAGCACTGAAGTTCTGATTTTTGTTTGTTTTGTTTTGTTTTTTGAGACAGGGTTTCTCTGTGTGGCCCTGCCTATCCTGGAACTTGCTCTGTAGACCAGGATGGCCTCAAATGCAGAGATTCACCTGCTGCTACAAGCTGAGAGCTAGGATTAAACACATGGGCCACCACATCATCGACCCTATGTAGTTTAATTGAATTCTAAGAAAGTGTAAGAAAGGGGGGAAAAACAGTGGTGAGTTCAATACTATAGATAATGAAAAGCTCAAAGAACAAGAACTTGATTCTGTTTCCTAGAAATATATATAGACTTTAGATCAACATGGGAAAAATTGGGTTTTCTTTGTTAATATTGTAAACACTAGGGAGCACATTTACATTGTAAAACAATAATGTTATACTTATTGGATATTTATACATTTAAATAAAACATAATACTTAAGTAACAATTTTTAGAAGATTCTAATCTATAGTTTAAACAAATGTTTGATTCTTTATTATGACTCCTAAAATGAAGTAAGCCATATGTTACATCTATAGCACATAAAAACTTTGGCCAAGTTAATTTAAACTCTTTTGATTTAAACATTTTACACTGAAGTATGAAAGTAACTTTAGTTGAACACATCATTTCATTTTACTGAACTCAACATTAACTCAACACCTAGCCTTCCCATTTTCACAAGTAACTGAATATATTCTCATCTTAAAGTGTGGCACACTGGTAAATTCAGTCCCTTAGCAATATTCAAATCAGTCTTTGGTTGTTTCACATTGTTTATAGAACCAGTGCATAACTTAAATGAAACTAAGAAATTCAATTAAAAAGCTAACCAAGCCTATACATTAGGCACAATGTAAAAACTCTCATACAGCCATATGGTTTACTAGGATTCTCACTATAGTAGAACATAAGTTAAAACAAAATCATATTACACTGTTCAGTTTAGATCAGTTTGTATCAGCTTCAAATAGAGATGCAC
>LZPO01035748.1:20852-33534 GCA_001675575.1 Neotoma lepida | reverse complement strand
CATATGGAGTGTCTTTGATGCTCATCTTTCTCGTTGAAGTAAATCGGTGCTGTCAGGAGCAGACGTGTCTCACTGTCCAGAAAGTTTTTAAAACATTTTATATGTCATATTCTGTAGGTCTTTGAAGTGTTTGAAGATCACCTACCTAACTGAAATATATCTATATATAACTAGAAAACTTAACATGACTATAAGTTTGATTATCACAGAAGAGTAATCATTAATCTGTATTTTTAATTATCCATTACAATTTAAATAAATTACATAAACATAATACCTTAAACGAGAGTAGAAATATACATACAGTATAACAAAATTAACTTTAATTTGTGTCAATAGACTAAAATCTGTACCAATGTATAACATTTTAAACAAGTTGTTACTCTTTAAAAGTAGGTTTAACAATCCACCCTTTTATCCTATCATATCTATATCCCTTATTTCCATATCATATCCCCCTTTCTTGTTTTAAAATGATATTGACTATGACCAATAACAATTTGTAACCAACAGCCTAAACAAAGGCAAACATCCATAGTCTATTTTTTGGGAATATGGGTGTAGTTTTTCATACTACTTCCTGTTGGATGAGGGCNCTGGCAATCTTATGGGGGTCTTGAGAAAATTTGAGATACTGGTAAAGTCCCGGNAGGACTGGCTGTAACCTTTGTTGGTAGGTACCATCTATTAAGGTTCAGAGGGTCTGGCTTGATCAAATCTGAGTCATCTTAACCTGGAACAAATCCATAGCCTCTTGCTTTCTGTGGAAACAAAAGCGGAGCTTCCTTTCCAAAATAAAGTATCCTTAGACATAAAATTTGAAATCAAGATACCTTTAAAATGTACATATTGATTTAACTCAGCAGCTTTTACAATCAAATGTTCTCTACAGTTAAAAATCCCAAAGACAACACAATCCAGATTCTCAGTGTAATATCTATCTTTAAGTAGCTTATTTTCATATTACCTTTACTGTCTCTTTAAAGACTTTATTTTTTAAAACTATTTTTATATAACTTCATATATTCCTTTTTTCAAGCCTATGTACATTTTTGTACACAATGTAAACCATTTAGTCTTATTATATCTGAATCTGTGTTATTGTGAATCTATTGCTTTAAACTGCAGCGAGTAGGACAGAAGCAGCAGCCTTGGCTGTGACTCCACCCACCTCAACTTTTCAATATGATGGAGGTAATTTATCTCCAGCTCTGGGCCACGTGTACCAGCAGCTCTCCGAAGCAGTTGGTGTATGCCTCCATCAAAGCAGCGTGTAGCCCAGAAACCNCTCTCTCTCTCTCTCTCTCTCTCTCTCTCTTTTAAACTAAGAAAAGTCAAATCAATNAGGCAGACANGTCAGTGTGCATCGTGGTNGNAATCTGCCACACTGTCTCAAGCCCGAATGTTGCAGCGTCTCATGGCCCCCATGAGACATGAAGTAGAAAGCTACTCTTAGCTCAATTATTGTGTGTGTAGAAGCCCTTTTTAAACTGTTTTAGGCCTTATGGAAATTCGAAAGCCCCACGTTAGCACGCCATTTGTAGGTGAAAGTTTGTGTGGTCCCGGCCCCGCCTGGCTCCCACGGCCGCTTAGACCCAAGTAAACACACAGAAGCTTATATCATTTTTAAACTATAGCTGTGGCAAGCTTCTCTCTAGCTCTTACACCTTAAATTAACTAATTTTATAAATCTATGTCCCCACGTGTTCCACGTGGCTTTACCTGTGTGCCATTATATGTTGTTTTCTAGATAGAAGAATGGCATCTGCCCGGCTCTGCTTTTTTCCTCTCTCCTCCTAGTTCGAATGTCCTGCCTAACCTTATTCTGCCCCACCATTGACCAAAGAGCTTTATTTATCAACCAATCAAAACAACACATTTTTAGAAAGACCTTCCCATCAGTNTACTGATCTTTCTCTATGAGAGGATGCCNATCTGGCCTGAGATCTACCATCTTCTTTCTGGTTGGAGGAAGAGCAAGTTCTCATTCATAGTTAATGCAGGTGAAACAAAAATGTCAGAAGTGTGTCCACAGAGTTACCAGATACACAATAGAGTCACTTTCAAACCCATTTCAAATTCTGCCAATATTTTAGATTTAGTTTCATTGATGCTACACAGTTCAAGCATGAGTACTGAGCTCACAAGTGCATATAAACTAAAGTGACTCCTGCTGTCCTCAATAGGGTAGTAGCTTTTAAAATTAAAAATTTTAAAGAACAAGGTTAAAAAGAACCCTGCTTTTAGTACATTTTTGAAATTTACTACTACTATGTACCATAAATTGCATAGAAAATATGCATCAAAATGTNCAGTGTTAAACAAGTAGTTGTTCTCTACTCCTCTATTTCTACCTTACCCAGTGTACCCAATGTTGTAAAAATGGAGCACCACTTGTCCAGTTGGCCAAGCCAAAATCCATNCATGTTTTATCTTTTTGATTTGACCCTGTATAAGTCAGTTCTCTTCATACTCCTTCTGTCATAGGGCATCTAAATCTGCCTGTTTCTGTGTTTCTTGATTCTTTTCATCCAGCACCTGATCATTATACAGTCTCTGTGAGATCAGTGCTGAGCATTTGATCTAACATTCCAACTTTCCAATGACAGTCTCTGTGTGTATGTGTGTGTATGTGTGCATGTGTGTGTGTGTGTCTTTCTCTGTCTGTCTGTCTCTCTCTCTCTTTCTCTCTCTGTCTGTCTCACCCTTTTCCTCACCTTCTTCCTCTCTGTTCCCCCACCCCTGGGTGTGATGGGAAACTTAAATTCCAACATTTAGTTGAAAAACAAAAGGAACAGAGATCTCTTTGATGGGAATGTCTTTCTGAAAATGTGTTGCTCTGATTGGTTGATAAATAAAGCTGTTTGGTCAATGGTGAGACTGAATAAGGTTAGGTGGGACATTCGAATGAGGGGGAGAGGAGAAGAGCACAGAGCTGGGCAGACGCCNTTCTGCCATCTAGAAAACAGCATGTAACGGCACACAGGTAAAGCCACGTGGAACATGTGGCAATATAGATTTATAAAATGGGTTAATTTAAGATGTAAGAGCTAGCTAGCAAGAAGCCTGGCATGCCCATAGTTTAAAAATGGTATAAGCCTCTTTGTGTTTACTTGGGTCAAAGCGGCTGTGGGAGCCGGGAGGGACCGGACAAACTTTCGCCTACATCTCTTTGTGACCATCTTAAATGTTCGCTACACTGATCCCTCCCTTTTCTCACATAGCTGTAGTCCAGGTTTCCAATGTGGCACATCTTCCTGTGCTGTGCTAGCACTGAGTGGTGCTGGAAGCTGCTGGTGAGNATNTTTTCTACTTATGGCACTGTTTTCCCACTTTACAATTGGGAGAAAAGAAAAGAAGTTATTCTACTACATGTAAACCATTATAAAACATTATACAAATCTCAATATAGCCTAAATGGATCAAGAGAAACTACATATACTTTGGGGAATGCAGAATATTCCTACATTTTTAGTACATAAACTTACAACATCCATACTTGAGATAATAAAATTGAAGGTGCCATTATTTTACTTGGACTGTAGGCTTTAAATAGTCCTCAAACAATACTTTATCCATATAAACACATGCAAGTACATTATAGNTTTNGAAAACACATTAAATACNCTATCTCATTTGATCCTCACAATTCTCAGAAGTGGAAGACAGAAAGATATTTAATGAAATTGCTTGTGAAAGTGGACACATTGTGTAATAATGTAGAAATACATAGTGTCTCATAAATTCCCCTGGTTAANTTTTTTCTATGTCATTAGCCTATGACATGCATGTCAAATAACATCTCAGTTATGAAGTGATCTAAATGTTTTTCCTTCTCTTTTCATATTCACANCATAATTAACTCAGGACTCTTAATTTGGGATTCAAATACTTTACATAGCTCATAGGCTTTTTCTTTGAAAAGACATGGTGTGGTTTAACTAAAAGAATGCACTCTTAGGTTGAAATTACAATTCTGAGATCTAGCATACCCTATGCAACATAAATAGTTTCATGAATTCAGATTATTTTACAAGGTTAAGTAAGATAATTTAAGGTGGTTCCTCTTTCCCTCATGTGGATGCCATGTAGCCTCACTAACTCAATGCAGTCTGTAAAAATGATCCATGCCNANAAGACCATGTGAGCTTTCTTAGACCACAGCTACAACAATGCTGAGAAATTTTTTGGCTGTTCCCATAAACTTAGTGCTACTGAAAATTGATCAACAAATATTATGTATGAAGTGTAAGATGAAACTAAAGAGGGTAGGTGCTAATCAATATTATAGGCATTAATTACAGTGTAAGGATTTTTAAATCCTGAGTGTTGAAACCTATAATACATATAAGTCTGTGTATATACGCACACACACAAACTACACACACACACATATGAAATTGCATCATCTGGGATGACAATATTCCCTCTACGTGTCAAAGACAACCTAACCAAAATCCATTACGAGGCAGGAGAAGCCTTCTTTGGAGTTGCTGGTCANNGTTGTCCAAAAGACCACTAAAACAATATAAACTACTGGTAACAGGTCTTTNTTTGGACCACCAGTTCCTGAATAATGACACAAAGACTTTTGTTAATCATAAAAGCTTGGCCTTAGCTTGGGCTTCTTCCCAACTAGCTCTTAAAATTTAAGTTAATTTGTTTATATTAATGTATCTTCTGCCACATGGCTTGTTACCTCTCCCCAGTATTGTATGTCCCTCTTCCCCTATGTTTGGTTGGTGAATCCCGGCTTCTCAGATTCTTCCTATGAGTTCATCTCTTTCCTGAGAAGTTTCACCTATCCTTTCTTACATAGGTATTGGCCACTCAGCTCTTGATTAAACCATTCAGAAGGTGCCTTAGGCAAGTGATGAAGGAGAGACACATTTCACACAGTGTGAACAAATTGCAACACCTACTGCAATTTCCCTTGGAAATATTCAGAGGTGGAGGGTAAGTCCCTCTTGATGACGACACTATATACTTCAAACCTGAGGCCTACAGGCCTCTAAGATGGAAATCACTCAAAAGCCTTATCCCTGTGTACCAGCTTTCATAGTATCAGAAAGTGCCATGCATATATTCAGAGGAGAGATGCAACCAACTGTCCTACCCACCTAGCTCCTATGAACCACAATAACAATACGTATGACACAATAACCATAAGGGTGCAGTAGAGATACCTGTACCTTGGTGGTAACCAAAAGTTCTGGAATTGGACTTAAAATCTGGAGAATGAGCAGAAAATCATGCCTAATACTGGAAACCTAGCCCACCACTCTNGACTAANGAAGTCANTAAAACCTGGAGAAGAATCTATATCCACCAATTTAAGCAGCATACTCCTTAACTACACTTGAAATATTTGTCCTTATATCTACAGATAAGTATAGTGCCTCATCATGGAAACTTCTATTTGCAAGAAAGGGGGATCATTAGAGAGGACTACCACCAATTGAAACACAGAGTTGTGAAGCCCACTCTGAATGGATGCATCTACAAAACAACTCCAGGATATAGATATATATCTATAAACAACTCAGGAAATATTGTGAAAGACAGGGTGGCAAGATGTAAGAGCAAGAGGATCAGGGGGTTTTGTATAGGACTTGGTCTCCCAGTAGCATCATAAGCTANACCCAGGAAGTCTTACCAACAATATTACTTAAACAGGAGTTGAACAAGGAGAACAACAAGAAATGCCAGTGTAGACAGGGAGNAGACAAAGAGGCTTCAACCCTATGCAAAGAAATACAGGAAATTATATAATGCCAAGAGTCAGGAAAGTACTTGTATAATACCAAAGGTCAGCCTTGAAAACNTACAGACAAGGAACATTATATAGACTGAGCTAGTTATATCTAGGAATATATAAATATATACATAGACATATATGTGTATAGCAACAATTAATNAAAATGGGTCATCAATTTGAAAAGAGCAATAAAGGATATATGGAAGGGTTTGTAGGGAGAAAAGAGAAAGCAAGGAGAATGATGTAATTATATACTAATCTCAAAAATATAAGAATAAAATCCTGACTGTTATCAGCTATTTTCCAAATATTTTATTCTCCTTTAAATGAATCTTAGTAACACCTTGAATTTAAACATTATCTATGGAGCTATTTATTTTTACACTCTGAATCTCTATTCCTTAAAATCAAAATGCAGATATATAAAGTGATAGGGCATTTCCTATTTTACTTTTTATTGAAAACACAGGCTGAATTTTAAAATATTTACCTACTGTTTTGTTTAGAAGAGAAAATAAGATATTTTGAATTTGTAAACAGATCCAGGAACTCGTTGTTCAGTTTATGGAATTTATTTTGAAGAAGCTGGGTTACAAGTACATTTTAAGAAAGTGAAGTATTCACTAAGTAGCATGGTAGAAGTGAGGGCATGGACATAATGTAGAACTAACAAAAGGGAGAACCAGTGCTAGTTCTGGTTTAAAAGAAAAAATACTACTTTTCATTTAAAGTATGCTTTAAAATGAGAAAGAAGCTTCTCTTTACAAGGAATGGAAACCATTACAGAAAACTACAACTGAACACAGTGTAGACAGTTAATGGATGATGGGGATCCCAGCCACAATGGATACACACGCATCACAGCTCCTGCATCTATAGCTCAAGGAACGTCTCAGAAGAGACTAGGGAAAACTGTAAGAGCCAGAATACCATAAAATCTACTCTGAAACTGGCTCTCCTAAAAATGTCTGCATAAACAAGATTAGAAAAATTGCAACAGCAATAGACATGTTAATTTGGAAGAGGGAAAATTCCACAGGGTCCCACCCCTAGACAAAGAAGTACAGGCAATTAATCACTGCTGGGAGAAGAATTAGCCACTCCAGGGATGAACCCCTCTTAATAGTTATACAATATGAAGTGCTCATCCAGGAGAGCACACACACACACACACACACACATACACGCAAGCAAACAAACAAAAACAGACTTGGCAGGTTGGATTCATATCAATTATGTACAATATACATACACACAATAGTGTGTGTGTGTGTGTGTGTGTGTATGTGTGTGTGTGTATCAATACTAATCAAAAAAGAAGCTATCTGTTTGAGAGTTCGAGAGTGGAGGATATTGCAGAGGTTGGAGGGAGGGTACCAGAAAGGGAATAGAGGGAGAAAAAGGAATGGGAAAGTGATAAAATTTTATTTTAGTTTAAAACATATAAAAATAAAAATTAATTTCTCCCAAATGTTAAAATAGTATCTCAAAATGAGATATTTACACGATCATCTCTAAAGCTGGGGAAAAGGGTGGGAAGAGTGTAGAGCCTGAAGATAGGGAGAATTGGGAAATGCCATCCTGTAAGCATGACACACTCACTGTAATTATGAACTGAAAACCATGACCTCCACCATGTCTTCCTTCACAAATGATGCCTTTTGCTGTTATTTGCTCACAGCATAAGAAAAGAAATTATTTCTGTGATGGAGGATAGAGAGTTCCAGACAGGGAAAGTTGGAACACTTGTGATGGTTGCAGAGGAGGCATGCTACAATGTGTATGTAACAGGCATCTGAGTAGAGTAGACTGTACTGAGAGGGAGCTTCAGGAAATATGCCCTGTTTGATGACTTTATGCTTGGACATCACTTCAACTTTGAAACCACAATTNTAATTAATGAAATGCAATTTCATTGAAATTTTATAAAGAAAAAAATAAAGCCATCTGCAATTGCTTGTACCAGGCCTGGACAAGACTGACTCTGGCTCATTTATTTATTTATTTATTTATTTATTTATTTATTTATTTATTTATTTGTTTGTTTGTTTGTTTGTTTGTTTGTTTGTTTGTTTTTGTTGTCTTTTTTTTGGAGGGGATTGGATTGTGTTTGTTTCTCCTTTTTTGTCTTTTGTTTGATTTTTTAAAAATGCAACTCATGGATCTGGGAAGTACTAAACTATTTATTGGTTGTTGGTGGATTCTGGGACAAGTGGATTCTTTATCTTCAGTTCTGAGCCTACCAGAGCTGAGCCTGCCAGACTCTAGTGGATAGCTCCAAACCCGTGTTCCCTGAGATGGCCCTGGTCAAACACAGTTGGGTACACCAAACAAAACAAATATACAAGAATATGAGAAGGAGATTTATGGGTATAGATAGGAATAGAAGAAAGAGAAAAAATGCTAGGAGGTGGGAAGGTGGGAAAGGTCAGTGCGCTCTCTCTCTCTCTCTCTCTCTATATATATATATATGTGTGTGTGTGTGTGTGTGTGTGTGTGTGTGTATAAAAGTGTGTGTGTAAAATCTACTTTTCAAAGAACAAATACAATTAATACAATTAACAGATTATAAGAATGAAGCAATCTTTAAGAAATGTACAAGTTCATATACAATCATGTAGTATGTAAAAGGTATGTGCTATATTTGTATGAAATGAGTTCTAAAGACATAATAAGTATTGGGAGTCAAAAACAAGGTGTGTCAGTAAGAATATATTTTATATGCTATATTTTAAAACTGAATTTTAAAATACAGTATTAAATTCATTCTGGAACTCCACAAATTAAAAGCATTTAGACAAATTCCGCAGTAAACAATTAAAATTAAAATTTCTCATTCAAAGCTGTAAGTTGAGATGTCATTTTGCTTGCAATTTCCTTCTAAACACTCTTGTGTCAATTTGCTGCTGTTTTCCTTCTTGTATCTCAAAATGCAAATAGGCAAGGTACATAAAAAAATCTCTTTGAAGTGGGATAAAAACCAACATTTCTCAGAGCAGATTTTGATTGAAAATAGCTTTTGCTTATTTAACAAAGCACAGTCTTAGGAAGATTTTTTTCCCTCAAACCCATTTGGCAATGCTACTTTGAAGAGTGATATTGCAGAAGAAGCGCTTTCTCAGTTGACAATCCGACACTCTCTCCCCACTAAACACTCTACTTTTCATTTCTTGCTGTGACAATGGTGTTAAAATTCCCAAGGTGATACTTAGGCTGCTATAAAACCTTTCTATTAACTTAAGAGACTTAAAAATCTTTCTAAGGAAACAAAATTGATAAGGCATTTAAGCTAAAAGAACAGTTTGAATTTCCATTGCATAATGAATGCATCAATACGTTTTTGCAGACATGCAATGTTTGTCTAATCCTTTGATGTATTAGAAATTTAGAAATTATGAATAAAGAAAAGACGTAGAGTTTAATTTTCCAGATTTTAATGCATATAATAATGTAAGCAAGCTGAGACATTGCCAAAATTCAGAGACTGACAGTCTGTTGCAGAGTTCTTGCCTTTTGCCTAAGGTCAAGGTGTTTGACCCATCTGTGAACAAGGCACACTATAGGGCATGCAGTAGTCATTCTGTTCTCAAAGCTACTGGGTCAAATATATTTACCCAATTCTGCAGCCATATCTCAATCCTAGAAGGCATAAAGAGTTTCATTATCTTCCCAGGTCTCTGATCCTTTTCTGAAACCATTCCAGCATGAATACTATGATGCATTTCATACTAGATATTTTCAGAGCATATACACCTCAGAGGATCTTCAGAAATTTTTCACTTAGACTTTGGACCTGAACTCACAAATTGTATGTGCTCTATAATATGTGTGAGTTAGGTAACATTTTCTTTTTTTCTTTTTTTAAAGATGGAAGCAGGACAAGATTTGTGTTTTATTTACAAATTAATTGTATTGTGTTTGACATAACAAATTCCAGCAGCCAATAAAGTAAAGGAGCACAAATATGACACATTACAAAGTTTAGTTATCCACAAAATTGAAAATGTAAAAACAGGTGCAAATATCCCTGAGACAGAAGGAGTTAATATTGGAGAAAATATCACTTGCTAAGCATGAGTCTCTCTTGAACATTATCTTACATACTTTACATAAATGAATATATTATATTATAACAAAAATCTTAAAAGGGATGCTTTGACATCCACTTACAGAAGAGGAAGTTGAATCAGCAGGGCCAAGCTTCAGGTCTCCTGGAAGAGCCTCAAGGGCAGGGATTAAAGCCAAGGCAGTTTGACTCCATAGTTCATCCTTTTAACCACTATGCTAATAAGATGCCCAAAGTAGCGATCAAAATATTCCTAGAGTACACATGGAAGTGAGATCTATACTATAGCCACCTTGGGTTGCTGAGCCTATGTCATCAGGCCAAAGCTCAAATAGAAAATATTAATTCTAGAAAATTAAATCATCTGGAGCAGGTACCACGTTCTTTGTTCTTTAAGCTTCATTCAGAACTGTGGTGTTTTGCCAACAGGCTAGCTCAGTGAAGTAAGGCAGGAGCAAGGAAAGGAAGGAGATAAATACAGTGACCACAAAAGGAAGCAGTCCTCAAACCTGGGCATTTGTTTCTCTGTAGGGATGTGTTCCTCACTTGTTTGGCAGAATTTTATTTTTTAAGGAAAACCAAGAAGTCTATATTTATTTTTAAAAAATATTTATTTACCAAAAAAAATTTTATTTTACCTCCCAATTTCCAATTTCTTCAAATTTCCGCTTTCCAGGGAGATCCCGTTCCTCTCCCCCTTGAGCCCTCCATCTTACCTAGCCTCCCTGGGGCTGTGGATTGTAGAATGGTTATCCTTTGCTTTACAGCTAATATCCACTTATAAGTGAGTACATACCATGTTCATCTTTCTGGGTCTGGGTTACCATACTCAGGATGTTTTTTTTCTAGTTCCATACCTTTGCCAGAAAGGCATGATTTCATTGTCATGATTTCATTGTTTTTAACAGCTGAGTAATACTCTATTGTGTAAACAATATCACATTTTCTTTATCCATTCTTTGGTTGAGGGAAATATGTAAGTTGTTTCCAGGTTTTGGGTTTTACTAATAAGGCTGATATGAACATAGTTGAGAATGTATTCTTGTAGTATGATTGAGAATCCTTTGTGTATATGCCCAAGAGTGGTAGAGCTGCATCTTGGGGTAGATTGATTCCCAGCTTTCTGAGAAACCACCATAATGATTTCTAAATTGACTGTACAAGTTTGCACTCCCACCAACAGTGGAGGAGTGCTCCCTTTGCTACACATCCTCTCCAGCATGAGCTGTCACTTCTGTTTTTTATCTCAGCCATTCTAACAGGTATAAGATGGAATCTCAGAGTCTTTTTCATTTACATTTCCCTGATGACTAAGGATTTTGAACATTTCTTTAAGTGTCTTTTGGCCATCTGAGATTCTTCTGTTGAGAATTCTCTGTTTAGATCAGTACCCATTTTTTAATTGGATTATTTGGTTTTTTGATGTCTAGTTTCTTAAGTTCTTTACATATTTTTGAAATTAGCCATCTGTNAGATATGAGGTTGGTGAAGAACTTTTCCCATTCTGTAGGCTACTGCTTTCTTCTATTGTCAGTGTCCTTTGCTTTACAAAAGCATTTTAGTTTCATGAGGTCTCATTAATTAATTGTCGATCTTAGTGTCTGTGCTATTGGTGTTCTATTCAGGAAATTGTCTCCTGTGCTAATACATTCAAGGCCATTTCCTACTTTCTCTTCTATTATGTTTGCTATAATCTGAGTTCATGTTGATGTCTTTGATCCACTTGGACTTAAGTTTTGTGCAGGGTGATAGATATAGATCTATGCACATTCTTCTATATGCAACATCCAGTTATATCAGCACCATTGTTGAAGAAACTTTCTTTTTTCCATTGTATAATTTTTGGCTTCTTTGTTAAAAATCAAGTGTCCATACATGTGTGGATATATGTCTGGGTCTTCCATTTGATTCCATTAATCCATCTGTCTGTTTTTATGCAAATNCAATGTGGTTTGTATTGCTATAGCTCTGTAGTAGAGCTTGAATCAGGCATGGTGATACCTCCAGAAGTTCTTTTATGGTACAGGATTGTTTTAGCGATCTTGGGTATTTTGATTTTCCATANGAAGTTAAGTATTGTTCTTTCCAAGTCTGTGAAGAATTGTGTTGGGATTTTAATAGGGATTGCTTTGAATCTGTAGATTGCTTTTGATAAGATGACCATTTTTACTATGTTAATTATACNAATCCATGAACATAGGGGTTCTTTCTGTCTTCTGATATTCTCCAATTTCTTTCTTCAAGAACTTGAAATTCTTGTCATATGGGTATTTTANTTNATTGGTTGGAGCTACACGAAGATATTTTATGTTATTTGTGGCTATTGGGAAGGATGTTGTTTCCTTGATTGATTTCTCAGTCCATTTATCCTTTTTATANAGGACAGCTAAATTATTTCAGTTTATTTTGTATCTAGCCACTTCATCGAAGGTATTTATCAGATGTAGGAGTTCCTTGGTAGGATTTTGGGCTTGNGTATGTATACTATCAGATCATCTGCAAGTAATGATATTTTGACTTCTTTTCCAATTTGTATCCCCTTGATATCCTTTACTTTTTTCATTGCTCTAGCTAGAATGTTAAGTACAATAGTGAATAGATGTGTAGAGTAGAAAGCCTTGTCTTGTTACTTATTTTAATGCAATTGCTTTGAGTTTCTTTCCATTTAATTCTATGTNGAGTATCNGCTTGCTNTATATTGCCTTTATTGTGTGCCNCTTGTATCCCATATCTCTCCAAGACTTTTATCATGAAGGGACCTTGGATTTTGTCAATGGGTTTTCATCATCTAATGAAATGATGGTATTTGCTCTTCTTTGAAAATCTAGTAGAATTATTTGCTAAAACTATCTGTCCCT
>LZPO01035747.1:18097-31228 GCA_001675575.1 Neotoma lepida | reverse complement strand
TAACATGCACATTTCTTATCTGTCTGCACTCTAAAACGAGCTGGATCAGGCTTAAAGAGGACCATTTGGAGAGTAAATTTATGATATGCTGGTGCCTTTTAGCTGTAACCCACTCTGAGCACACCTGTAGTTGTGTAAAGTTGGGTTTGGAGACTCACTGAAGTGAGAAAGAGCATATACTATGGAAAGCTGTGGGCCTCTCAGTAAGAACACACAAGCAAGGGTTTCTAAAGGTTTTTATTTGGTGACGGGAAAAGATAAGAAATTTCCATAACTGCTGTTTTGATTACAGAAAGAACAGAGCAAAGTAAACTTGCAAAGAAATAGTAAGAATCTGTATTTATGAGGAAAAAGGGGTGTTTGGGCATTTTCATTATTTGCACAATTTTCTTTGGACTCAGACATAATCGGACCACTATCTGTCACAGTTCTGANACAGATTTATCTAATGTTTGTGTTTATGAACTTGTTCATGTACAATAGAAGACAGCATCCCTGAGAGTGGGCACTGAGACTTTACACCGAAATTAATATGGNTACATCGTGAATACTGAACCAGTTCACACTCACATCATTACAGCAATCTGAGTATTGAATCAGTTCACAGGAGCATGTACAGTCCTCTTGGTAGTGTGGATACAGATCATATTACATAGTAACAGCCCTATTGGTCCTCTTGTGAATACTTGGCCAGCTCATGCTGGCATCAGTATAGTTTTGATTAATGAGCTAGCTCACANGTGTCATTGCATTACGGCTGTGAGCACTAAGCCAGCTCACACTAACATCAGTAGGGTCCCTTAGGTCCTCATTCTCAGTGTCAGAGTACGTTGGCTAAAACCAAGCAGAGGAAGTATTTGAATTCTTAACTCTAGACTTTAATCAACAGATTGTGGCACAGGAAACGATGGCTTCCAGCTATAATCCCAGCACTTTGGAGATTCAGAAAGGAATATTCTAAGTTTAAAGTCATTATGGTCTATGTTATAGGACAATATGTTATAAAACTAAAAATACAATATTTATTGAGATGAAAACAGCTGGAACTATCTATAAAACTACAATGTATGAGTAACATCACTATAACTCATATGCATCAATCTCATCTATGACAATTTAAAGAACTAGATATTATTATCTCATTTTTTCCCTTCAGCTCTCACAATTAGAATAAAGCAGGAAGGGAAAAGGGAATGTGCTTTCAACTAAAAAAATAAATTTATTTTCACATTTCATANTACAAATACATTTTTTATGCCATTTCTCCTCTCCAATACTGTTCTCTTTGCTGGGGAGCAGAAGACATCTTCCTTGTCATGTCATGAGAAAACAGGTGTGTGACTATTAAATAGAATAAATAACACAAAAAAATACCAAATTGATAAAGAACATCTCTGTTGTTTCTTACCTGTCTGTCCAAGTCATGCTAGGAATCGGGCACCATCATATGATAAATGGGAGGCCTCAATATTGGAGGCCTGCACATGATAAGCATGTAGCATCCCGTGAGTGGTCTCATTCCAGGAGCAAGTCCCATGGGCATTTGAATGCAAATGGCTCCCAGAGTCTCATATCTTTAAATTCTTGGTCATGAGAAGGTAGAACTATTGGAGCTTTAATAAGTGTGGCCTTGTTGGAGGAGGTCTGTCAGTGGGGTCAGGCTTGGGGTTTCGAATGATGCCCAGTGTGCCATTTGCTTCCTAGCATGCTCTCTGCTTACCATTTGTGAATCAGGATGTGAACTCACCAGTGCTGCTCCAGTGCCATGCCTGCCTGCCTGCTGCCATGCATCCCACCACGATGGTGATGGATTCCTATTCCTATTCCTTTGTAGGTGTAAGCTTCAAATAACCTTCCCTTGGTCATGGTGTTTTATCAGAGCGATAAAAAAGGGAGTAAGACAGGCATCATTCCCTAAGGAAATGGATGTGGTGATATTTTATCTGTGTTCCCCAATAAAATTTATCTGAGGATCGGAGGAAAAACGGGGCAGCCAGCCACTAGTAGTAAAACAATAGTCATGCAAGTTAGCACACGCTCTTAATCCGTTTGGTTCTCTGTGACTCCAAGGTCACATTGGGAACTAGCGGAAGGAGGTGGTGGCACACGCCTTTTATCCCAGCGTCAGCCATAGAGTTCTGGAGGTCCGTGCAGACAGACAGGAAGTGATGTAGCTTGGTAAAGATAAAAAATGAGTTAACAAAATGGACAGGCATAAAAAGCCAGGTTAGACAGAAAGTCGCTCTCTTCTCTTTGCTTCACTCTTTGGAAGCAGCGGCAGTGTTGGTGAGGTGAGGCTAGCTGGTGGCTTGCTCCTAATTCCTCTGATCTCTGTCAGATTTTCACCCCTATTTCTTGTTCTATGTGTTTATTAATAAGACTGGTTAAAAATTCGTCTTACAAATGGACCCATCATTGGCATCCGGGGAAGCTCTCTCAGGTGGAGTATTGACATCATACCAGAGCCAGAATGCTCTGGGAGGCTGGAAACTGGTTTAATTATGACCCCTGAGGGAGGAGGAGCAGATGATTCAGCTGAAGCTGTCTTTCCCTGTAGAAATACAGGAATTGTTTGGTCAGTCAGGCTCTGGGCTTGCTCTTTCCACCATTTCTGGCAGTAATCTTTCACATTCTCTTTGTTTCTTCTACCACAGCAGTGTATCGTTCTCACAGATGGAGAGTCATGAGTAAGTTATGTAACACAGAGTGATAATAAAATTTTGGCAGGTTATACTGCAGGCTGTTGATTACCTGATTCAATATTATCTCATTTTATAACTAACATGTTAAAAAAGAAGGTCTAATGATATCTACTGGCAAATGGGAAACCGTTTTTCTTCCATAGAGTGCCAGTGAGTACACCAACATACCTCAGAGCAGTTTGGCCAACACAAAATGAACTGTATGGTTTTATTGTGGGCATTTTGTTTCATTTTGTTTAGCATTTTTGGCTTATTGGGTTTTTTGTTTGTTTTTATTTTAATTTTTGGTTTTTCATTTATTGAGAGAGAGCGAGAGAGAGAGAGAGAAACATGAAGTTGAAAGGGTAAAAGGTAGGAAGGATCTGTGAGGAGTTGGAGGAGGGGAAATGATTAAAATACAGTGTATAAATTTTGTTTTAATAAAAACAAAGAAAAGTTATAAAAATATTTTTCAGGTTCACTTAGTGATAGGGGTGAATCCAGATTTGTGTGTGTGTGCTGTTCGTGTGTGTGTGTGTGTACACATATACAGCTGTATGGATATGGGTATACTCATGCACATGTATGTGGTTATCAGAGGTGAATATCTGTTTTCTCCTTTTATTTTCTTCACCTGAGTTTTAGAGAAAGGGTTCCTCAGTGAACTTTCAATGTTTTGGATAGACTAGCTGGCCATCAAACCCTAAAGACAGACCTTACTCTGCCTCCTCCTCCGGTGTTGAGGTTACAGACACACGCCACCACCCCAAGCTTTCACATGACTGCTGGGGATTCAGACTCAGGCCCGCATGCTTATACAGTAACCACTTTATGTACTGAGCCATCTTCCAGCTCCTAAGGTTATGCATGTTCCTTAATAAAGCTCCACAGTATTACATACGTGTGACATTAGTTGTAAAAGTGACTACCTTTAAAACAAATGTNTGAGCTTGAAATCATTCTCTTAATCTGTGTGAATGTTATTTATCCTTCCTGAAACACTGTGGCATATGACTTAAATGTCTATAGGTACTAAAGTACCAAATGCCTCATGAAAGTGCCTAGCTATGTGTCTAATAAGTCACTGGCACCTTGTCAATGGATTTTTAAATTAGTTATGAAGTTCTTGGAATGACTTAGTACAAAATAAAAGCTAAATTCCAACAGATCAAAGTAGAATTGGGAAGAAAATTGCATCTAGAAAGAATGTGATTTTCACACCTGATAAATCTGTTAGACACAACATGGTCAAACATCTGAGAATAATGATGACATAGTAAGGAGGCACCAGCCTACCAGGAAAGCATATATTATGGAAAGCTGGCAGGATCAACATTTAATTACTCTTTAAAATATCTTGAAAACAGAAAACAGGTGGAAGCATATATTTACATGGCCACAAATCCTTGAATTATGCAAATTTGTAGGATGAATAAAAGTATCCTCAAAAATGTTATCATTTGTCAAATCATAAACTTCTTGTGGTTGTCATGATGTTATTTCTCTAGCCTGTTGTGAAACATAAACATTCTAATGAAGTGATTATGCAAGATTTATGGTAGTTTGGACTTGGCACTTATATAATAACTATTTTTCCAGGCCTTTAGTAAAATAGCATGTTAGGAGAATCATCTGCAATGAAATAGTGCTTATTAGGCAAGATCTTCTATGTGGAGACTGCTATCTTGTTCAATATGACTTTTTCTGTGAAAACGGCTATCAGTTACGAGAGTAACCTTTAGTGATGTCTTCAGCTAACTGTCAGGGAAATAGGCATATTTCAAGTGCTGTGAAAAGTGGCTCTCACTGGCTGCCAGGACCATCCCCACAACTGACATCAGCTAAAGTGCTAAAGGGATGGTCCAGGATCTATCATTCTTATGTTTCATCAAACCTACTCAACACTCAGAAAATATTATACCTTGAAACTATTAAAATATTGAAATCATTGAATTGTCTAGATGCAGTTAATAAAGGTAGAGGATTTTTTTCTTTTTTTAATTAAGAAAATGTTTTATTCATTTTACATACCAATCAAAGATCACCCTCTTCCCTCCTCCTGCCCCTCCAGCCTCCCCCTCCCCCCCCCCTCCCATTCCCTCCTACAAGAAGGTAAGGCCTCCCATGGGGAGGTACATTTAGTAGAGACAGGTCCAAGGCCCTCCCCCTGCCTCCAGGCTGTGTGAGGTGTCCCNTCATAGANAGTGGGCTCCAAAAAGCCAGCTCNTGCACCAGGGATGGATCCTGATCCCACTGCCTTAAGCAGATCAAAGCTACACAACTGTCTCGCTATGCAGAGGACCTAGTCCAGTCTCATGCAGGCTCCATAGCTGTTGATCTAAATTTCATGAGTTCCTACTAGTTTAGTTTGGTTGTCTCTGTAGGTTTCTAGGGGCTGCTTTTTAAAAGTCAGTGTCTTCATGCTTTCCCAGACTAGTGTTTCAAAATTCCGAGTGATGCCCTAGGACTCCACTGGATGAAGGCTAGAATGGGCATCACTTACATCAGTGCAGGTCAGTTTCTGTGTTGCTTTTTCTCATTAACAGAGAGAAGGAACAGCACATCTCCACTTTGTCACAGCCAACCAATTTTCTACCTTATACAAAAAGGAACATATGGAAAAAATGTAGATAGAAATCAAGTTTATCTAGTTGTTTATATAAAGGACATTTTATCTCATAGTATTGAATTTCAATGAAATATATATAATTATGGAAGATAGCTGTTAAAAATAACCTGTGAAGTCTGAAGTTTAAGAATTCAGGTTGTTATTTGGATCATAGATCTTGGGGACAACTTGGATAAGTTATTATGTTAGAATATGATCTATAATCTTGCTTCTAATTTTTTTGTATTATAACTCATCTGTTATATATATTCTAAGGTTTTAATCATAGAAAATAAGTGTATAATTTGCTTTTTTCATAACAGATCCTGGAAATATTTTTATATTACTTTTTATTTTTGATAATTTATGTATGTATGTAATGAAGTATCTAAACACCCTCTCCTAGCACTGCATCCCCCCCAACACCATTTGTCCTCACTTCATGTCTTAAAAAATTTTCTTNTTTGATACCCCACTAAGTCCAATTAATGCTGCCCATATGTGAATGAATGTGAGACCATCCTTAAAAGCCTGGGAAACCAAATGTTGGCCACACCCTCAGTGAAGAATGACTGTTCCTCCCCTAGAAGCACTCAACTATAAGCACAACTCAGGTTGATTTTTCAGTATGTAATAATGGAAAGAATAGAAATGTGGTATAAGAGTAGCAATTTGTTACTGATTGCTTGTATTGTTTGTAATAAAAGTAATAATTTGTTTCCGTGTTTACCTGTAATTTGCTTCATAAAAANGAGTTGTTTTTATCAAATGCTAAGTTAGGGCATAATACATCCCAAAGAAACCCTGATTTTAGAGGATTCCTAGAGTCTCAAGCAGACTCTAAACTTTCTCCTTTTAAATGATCTCTTGGTCACCTGTATCAGTTCCAAGGCTCAGAACATTATCTTCACACACTAAAGAATTTAGAAAATAAACCCTCACAATGTTTAATATCTCTTTGCAAAGATATTTGGTTTTTTTATTTCTCAAACTTTGTAATATTCTAAGCCATTCCTGCTGACCCATGCTTATAATCCAAGCACAGGAGTGGTCTACTATAAATTTGTAGCCAACTTACNCCACATTGTGAGTTCAAAAGCAACTTGATATATGGAAAGACCCTGTCCTAGGATTAACGCTTTAATTAATGAATTAAATTAATCATTTAATTTACAAATAAATCATTCTCTAATGCAAAATTGGCTTCATTGAGTTATCACTGCTGGAAATAGATGAAAACTTTTTTTGCAAAATATAAGAGTTCCTTCCCTGTCCACAGCATCAGATGTGCTCACTTGCATGTAATGAAAGGGAATGAATCAAGTTTAGTTTTTAGACCTGCATTGGTCAGTAAGGTACACTGAATAGATTAATGTCCTCTGACAGCTGAGCGAGAGCAAGTTTCAACTGCATTAAATATCTAATTGGATAAAATCTCTGCTGGTGACTATCTCAAATAGCAGGATTTCCTCATCCTGTGGAAACTTTTATAGATGAGCGGTTTCACTTCTTACTGTCACATTCAGTGAGCTGGGCTGTTTGCCAAGTAGCCAAAGGTGAGTGTGCTCCAGTGCGATCAAAGCTAAAGCTTCTGAGCTCCGTGCTTTCATAAGTCCTTCCCAAGACCATAAGGGAGCTTCTCCACATTCACACAGGGGTGAACTTCGTCAGTATGAAACATACTCCAGCAACAGAAGTTTGGGCAGCTCTCTCTCTCTCTCTCTGTCTCTCTCTCTGTCTCTCTCTGTCTCTCTCTCTGTCTCTCTGTCTCTCTCTCTGTCTCTCTCTCTGTCTCTCTCTCTGTCTCTCTCTCTCTCTGTCTCTCTCTCTGTCTCTCTCTCTCTCTCTCTCTCTCTCCCTTCTCATTGTGGAGGCCCACAAAGGTTTCCTAGTAAGATCTGACCTTGATTTTACCAGCACAGCTGCATTAAGGATTGCTTGGTCATGTACATGGTTACTAGGTGATTNGAAGGGTCTGCATTTGGCTGTGCTAGGGAGAGGTCTGTTGCTCCATCCCTTGGCATTCCTATAAAAGGTCCTTTAGAAGAGACAGAAGGAGCCAGTGGATATTGATCCAGGCTCTCCCAAGGCTATCCTGTGTTTCTATCCATTTCTCTCCCCTCTATCCTTCTATATAATATCTCTTATCCCTCTCCCCTCAAGAGTATCCTGGGAAAAAAGTGGGGGTGGGGTCCCCCACACTTCATACCACATTATTTTCTCTGAGTAGAAATATAACCTGCTCATGTGGTGGCATTGACCTGAAACTGCACTGGCTCTAGGGACTCCAACCCAGAAACTGTCTCTGCTCACTTTAACTATGCTCAATTTAATGCATAACNTTTTTTCATTTAACAAGATAATTTGCAGATAATTTATTCAATCATCACATATGGAGTTTTAAGAAGATTTAGTTCTTATCAGTGCCTAGTTTAAATGNAAAGCCTTTTTGGCCAAGAAAGTATTTGATAGTGCAACATATAATGCAACACAGTTATAAATGTGCTGTACCAGTTTTCCTTTTTTCCCCCATGGGAATCATGTTAAATAGAATTTATAGGGACTGCATTCTGAGTGAGGATACACATACTGATCATGACTATGGAAGTCACATGTTTTTTCATTCAAGCATGTAGGGCCATGATTAGCTCACCTAACAAGTGCTGCCTGAGTGCTTGAGGTAGATCTTTCTGTATGATACACATATAGAAAACATTACATGCAATGATCTCTTTAGGCGAAATCTGTCTCTTATACACATCTAGATGTGTATAAGAGACAGAGGTAGATCTTTCTGTATGATACACATATAGAAAACATTACATGCAATGATCTCTTTAGGCGAAGAGATAACATCAGAAAAGGTTCTTATTTCACAAGGACTGAAATCCTCCAGTGTATTCTGCATGCAGCTCATGAACCTGGCCGGTGATGAGCTACACTTGGAGGGTATAAAAACTCAGTTTGGAAGAAATCAGTTGGGAGCCGTGATGCTTATATGATGGTATCATAGAGGCCAAGCTGCCTTGTTAGGCAATTGCCATTTTGCAATTTCCCCAGATAGCAGCATAAAATCTCTTCCAGTTGTATTTTTATCAAAATAGANGAAACAGCCTGAGTTCTGTTAGCAGAAAGTGCTCTGAATGACCAGGGACCTGTGTATGTATAATATTGGTTCCAAAATGCAATACAGCTCAGAGCTTAATCCTTAAAAGAGGCCAATATTAAAGTTCCCAACCCTGTCAAATACTCACCTTCTTGACAGGGTATTGTAACAGCTCTTCTGGCTCCATTTCCTAATACCTCACTGTGAAATCATTTCAGAAGCCCCAGAACACTTAGCACCACAGTGTGTTCAGTTATTTTCTCATCTTGTAATATATATCCCTGCCCTAGACTTCACTCCCATTTTCTCTCTGCCTGAGATTTACTTTCCCCTGTGCAAATGCCACCTCCCTCCTCAGAAAGGTTTTCTCTGGTGTCCTATTTAAGGGAGCAGCTACTATTACTCACTGCAACCTTAATTTAGTTATTTTTCAGGATATTCACATAACATGACATTTTTATCAAGTGTATAGATTATGTTTTCTCTTTCTCCCTGGTAAATTTCACGAGCGTAGCAAGTTTGTTTATTGTGGTGCCCATTTTATCCCTGATACCTAAAACTACCTTACACAAAGAGGTGCTCAAAACTTAGTCAATGAATGAATTACATTNTGATTTAGACATTTCCCCTGCTCAGGAAGCTTGCTTCCAACACATCCATCCCAATCACACAGTACACTCCAATAAATTTCATCAAAGTCATCTTGAGTCAACAAAAAATACCTGATGGTTTGTTTCACTAGAGAAGAAAGTAGCTACAGATTGACAAGCTAAACAATCAAATGTGATTTCAGATAGAGGTGCTCATTTTATGAAATTTCCCAAATAAAAGAGAATCTTACAAAAGCATATTTATTACTAGATAACATCTCAATAAGGAGGAAAACATGAATATTGGCATGGCAACATTAGTGATGATTATTAAAATGAAAGCATAAATTACCATCTCTTTTGCTTGAGGTTGAACNGATAATATCAAAAGGAGGGACAATAAAGATTGTTTTTGTTTTGCTTGCTTTGTTTTGTCTGTTTTATTGTACAGTCTTATAATTAAATTTTCAACCAATAATATATTTATGGAAATAAAGAAGAAAAGTACAAAATCTTGATGCCTATGGAAACTTTGTGAATACTGCAAATGAAATACAACCCACACTTTATTTTCCCAATGATTTATCAGGACTCTCCAACTTTTTGGCAACTAAAATTAGATCATACAATAGAAGTGATTATAAAAGATGGGAATTCTTTATTATTCTTGCTGCCTTCATACAGTAAATGCTGCTACTATAGAGAAACTCAGCCGAACAACATCTTCAAAGGAGGCAAGGGGTCAATATTTTATAACACCGGCTTTCTCAGATAAATGATAGTAACAATTAGCCCTCCTCACTAATACCGCATGGCATCAAAGGAGGCAGCCATATCCACATTACAAGGAAGAAATAAGAGTTATCATTTAAATGAATTAGAAGCTCAACATACATGCTACATTTTAAAACAATAAACCAGAGCTAAGAAACCTGAGCTACAATGTCATTATTTTCACTTTTACATCCTGCAGGTCATCTCGATGCACTCCTTTGATAAACACTNTGATGTACATTAGTCACAAGAAGCAAATCAATGCAACAAATATACTTGAATATCTTATACACAAACACTGTGGGAGAGATAAAGAAGTCAGAGAAAAAGCTCCTATGTCTTAATCTTCCAGAAGCTGAAAATTGATATAGAAGACACAGAGGAAAGACAAGGTATACAAGCCTGATTCAAGTGACTAATACATGGTCTGAGAGATGAACGATACAGATCCCTTGCTGAAAGTCAGAGCAATCAGAAAAGATTGGCTTTAAGGAACAGATCCTCTGAGGGAGATGAATCAGAAGACAGGCCACTAAGTAAACAGGACTTCAACTAAATGGGAACTCGGTGCAGGGAGCAAAGGTGTCAGATATGAAGGGACACTTGAAGAACATGAAGAGGTGAAATAGTTTATCTACATGATGTATCAAAGGTGCTTCTCACCTCTATGGTTTATATAATTTAACTTCATTGTTAGTCAAGTATGTTGTGGTAATACCTTNACTCTGAAATAAATTTAAAAAAAAATAAGCAAGAATTATAAAGAAACACTAGTAAAGAAAAGCATATACGGAAATTAATTCACAATGAAATATTACATGCTTTAGTCTGAAACTGAATAGATCTAAGGCAGTCATTTTATACACATCTAGATGTGTATATATTAGAATTCTATTTTGTATCAGAAGTTAGAAAAATACTTCAAAGTTTCTTATGAAAAAGTATGAATTTAAGACAGACTTAAATTTAAATAATATGCTTTTATCAAATAATGAAAAAAAACATGCAAAATGCCAGCAAAGTCTTCATTTTATGAGGAGGCCTCACCCGGTGNAATCTATCAAATGTGGTACCAGCATGGAATATTTGTTCAATACTATTCCCAAAATTACCCTAAAATGCAAAATCTTGCATAAAATCCCAATCCCAACTTCTTGAAATCAGTATTGCCGTCAGGGAGAAAGCCAAACATAGTCAGCATGGAATCTTAGAGTATAACAGAAGATGCTAAATCCAACCTGCCAAATTGAGAGTGTACAGTACTGATGATCATACAATTATAGTGACAGTTCTGTTGGAATGGAATATAGATGCTGTCTCTTATACACATCTAGATGTGTATAAGGTGACAGTTCTGTTGGAATGGAATATAGATGTAAAAGAGATAATAACAACAGAAACACATAAGGAAATGCAAAACTATGAAAAAGCATAAAGTGAGAATCAACAGAATTTGATGGATGATTCAGTGTAGAGAGTGAAAGCCAGGGAACCAGACACGTGTTGTGGTTTTGTTTCTTCTGTCTTTTTATCTGGTTTTGTTTTTGGCTTTGGTTTTTGAATTTGTAGATCACCTTTGGCTTTTATCGCTTCCAATTTCATAGCAACTACTATATTTTAGGCATATTTTTTATTTATTCATGGGNATGTCACCTTTAAATATTAAGTCTTTAATTAAAGTAATGGAGTTAATACAGTGGATTGGACAATGTCATGTTGGGTGATACTTAATGGAAGCTAATGGATACTGACATTCCTCCCACTCTAATAAGCAAGTCACCCTGCTTCAGTTGTGGACAACCATTCCATACCATCTACTTCTCCTGAAATGCAATAGCGTGCTGCACTAACTGATGTGTACTAAAGGAATCCCTGAAAACTGGAGCAATTTTTATTAAATCCTAGCCACAGTCAACTTACTACCCACCTGATTAATATTCAGAGTTTGGAATTGCAATCATGTTAAAAAGGAAAAGGCAATGGAAAGTAATCAGAACAGGTAAAAAGTCATAGAAATTTGGGGGAAATAATAGGATTATTTATTGTAACATATAAGTTGGAGTGGATAACTTGTCTTTTGAGTTCATGGGAGTGTTTATAAATGCAAATATTAATCAAAAGGTAATGAATTGTTTTAGTAACTCTACATACAAAAGCACACTTTTTCTAAGTTTGTTTCCCTGGGAACTGATGAAATTCTATGTATATAGTAGGGATTTTCTTTTTGTTACATTTANTTAAAGTTCTTTTATACATAGTAAACATACTAGTTCAAAATATTTTTGTAGAAACATGTGCTAAACCCTGTGAGATAATCGCATCACACAATATTTTGTATTTCATTATGTTAAACAAATTTCTTAATTTAGCTGGAAACCATAATCACCAGTCCTCTTTGCTCATTATTTTTGGTTCTTATCTCTTCTTGGCACATGTGAATAATGTAGAGAATATTTGGACATAATACTTCTATGCAATAACCTGCAAATTGTTATGGCACACAGCTTTGCTAGGCTGAGCTTTTAGTTAGCAACATAAATATCTTTGAGCTTTCTTCTCCTCTCTGAAATTCTTCACAAAGAGAGAACCTTTACCAATGAATTACGGGCAAATTCAATTGTTTCTGAATTAATTGTATGGTCTCATCTCTATTGGATTAGATCTTTAAAAATCTTATAAACACACACACATACACAAGTGATGTGGATGAGAGGTTGTACACACATTAAAGAATGGCAACTCAACACAGTACATTTCATAAAAATCCAAGAGTTTTAAATGAAAATGGTATGAATGAACCCCTAAAACAATAACTGTCTCATGCTGTCAATTACCTAAAATATATTGTATTATATTTTCCATAGTAATAAGAAGAAAGCAGATCTTTCCTTTTAGGACTTCACTACCAATAGAAGTTCTCATTCTATCACAGACACATGGTTTGAGTCTGACCAAGTAACCAGGCTCCTGCAGAAATAGAAATAATAGAGAAAACGTACATCTGATAATAANCAATAGAACATGTAAACTGGAAGGATAAATCNAATTTTTGACAATTCTAAGAGACAAAGAAGCATGTTCTAGGAATTCTGAATGGAATAAACTGCCTTAGCAATGCAAAATACAACATTCTATGTAGTCTTAGCACCACTTATAACCTGAAAGATATTGAATGAGTCAGTCTCCAAGTATCCAGTTTTTCATCTGTTAACATTTTAATTAGCTGTACATAAATCATTGCTAAAGTCCTTTCCAGTTTCAAAATTTGTTAGGGTCCAGTGTTGGGGTCCAGTCCGGACCTATTGAAGGGTCCCTTGAAGGGGAAAGTGAGGATTGAGAAATGCTAGATAGGAAATATAGAAGTAGACAAAG
>LZPO01035746.1:12285-24334 GCA_001675575.1 Neotoma lepida | reverse complement strand
TATCTTGAATATTATGTTTTGGTTGTATCCCTCCCTACTGTGGTATTATAAATAAAATATTCATGTCTCTATGGATATATAAACTTTAAATTATAACTGAATATGTTTTACATTAAGGAATTAGGGATATATCTTGGTTCAGTGATTTACTCCTTTAAATGAAGCTACTTGGGAAGCTGAAGCCAAGGACAGGAGATCAAATTTAGCCTGAGTAACAGTACGTTTAAGTGGGGAAAGAGTGTATTTTTCTAAGCATTTGATTAACGTTTGCATTCTCTTTAGTACGGAGATAAAATAACACTTACTTTTTAAAAAATATCNGGTATTTTGTTTCCCTCTGACAGTTTTATGTTCTCTCACACATTGGTGCCTTTTCCTTTCTTTCTTTAACTATTATCATGAGTGTGTGTGTGTGTGTGTGTGTGTGTGTGTGTGTTAAGACCTATGGTTAAAGACATCTCTAACTGTGGATGCAGAGTATAAAGAAACAAAATCAAATTGTCTTGAAAACTCCCTCTGTCTTCTGAAGTTCTTTGAGGCAGGGATGGTGAATAGTGACTCATTCAATGATGAGTACTCAGAGCTATGTATACTTAGCACTTTTACTGGTTAGTAGTCTACACTAACTACTACTCACTGCAAAATGAAGCTTATCTGTAAGTACAAACATAAATTTTTAGAATTCAGGCTGAAAACATGTACATTTCTAAAANCAACTACAGTAGGTTTCCCCCTGGGGCCCAAGATGTCCGCAGCCATAGACTTTTGATCAAGTTTAGAGTACCAGTGAATAAATCCCTCTTGTAATCATAAAGTAGTTAAAGTGGTGGATTATTCCCATTATATTACTATTACATCCATTATATTACTATTGTACCAGTGGGAACATCTTCCCTTCAGATCAATTTTGTAGAATGAAGGGTTCAGCAGTGGCTACCATTACTGATGTCATTTGTTCCACAGCAGTGTCCATAGTGCCTAACAAGAAGAGTGTTTTATAGTCAGTTCTAGAACTATCACTCTATGCCCTACATCCAGGGTGGATATTTTCATCAATAGGGCTTTATCATCTAATGATGGTGGGTAACCAAGAGCAATGGCANTAGCCTAACTGCCAACTTTTTATGTGTATGCTGGTGATTCAAATTCAGGGTCCTATGATCTCATGGTAGAACTTCACTGACTAAGCCATNTATGCAAATCCATTGGTCTGTTCTTTATCTTAGCTTTTAGTGGTTATGTCTCTCCTCAGTTTCCTGGCTTACATGCCTGGCATTATTCATCTTCTATAAAACTTTACTTGCTTATCAGTCTTCCTTTATTTACTTACTTTTACCATGTCTCTTATTAACCAAGGACCTTACTAAAATAACTCACCTCTTCTCTTTTACCCAATTTCAAGCTATGAAGAGCAGTGCAACTGAATATTTACTGAGGCTATAGATATGTTTTCTGTAACTATAAGCCAGTGTTATATCATTAAGTAACTGTACCAGAACAGGAAGTTACAGGCCTGGAAAAGATACCTTCACTTCAAGTCCAATGCTATCATTAGGAGCACACTAGAGGAGAAAGGTCCACTTTCATTCTAATGTCTAATGTAAAACAAGCCATTGGATATAAACANGCAAACATTGTCTATCACCTGACAATACAAGATAATACTTTATTGATATCAAATCATGATTGACAGAGTGTAATCTGATTCTGCATCAGCTTCCCAAACATGGCTACCAGACATCTTACATGCTATGAAATACTGCCTTCTGCATCAGGTAGGATGGAACAAGCCCTCAGAGCTGCCAAGTATGTACAGGACTCAGACTGGGGAAGAAGCAGAGCCTGCACNGCAGATGAAAGCCTGCCTTGCTCCTCTTGGGTATAAAACCCAGGAGTCCTTGTCCTGTGGCTTCAGCCTGAGGCTTCTCTGCTCCAGTCTTGCTGACCTCCATAAATATATGCTGAATTTGTCAGACAGATGACCTTTAAGCTCTGACCAGGNTGCTCACCCCATAACCCTCCTCTTAGGAAGATTTTCTTCCATGAAGAAATTTTGTTTCATCTCCTGAATTGCCTTAGGGTGCCTGCTAGCAGCTTTTAGTCTCGCACTTTAGTCAAAAACTCTTATTTGGCCTGTAGTGAGATATTTTATTTTTCACTTGTATTTCTCCTTTATAGTTTTATTATATTGCATCCATGTTGCTTTATTTTTACTTTATTTTAATATACATGAAGGAGTATCTCACTAGTGATCACAGTAAAACACAGTAAAGAAGTGGGCATTAGCAATATTTTATGTGTNTANGCCCAAATATCACATTGATTTCTTGCTTAATCTCAAAAGTTCTTTTGGATACAAATGACAATATTTTAATTGTTACCCACCTCTGAAACATGCCTACATCTTGATAAATTACACTATTTTTGAAATCTGGATTTTTTTATCACTTCTGTTTATGTCCTGAAACTTTTCATTCTATTCCCATTTTACTATCAAAGCCTAAAACCACACCTTCTGAAAACTGTCATGGCAACTTTCTGATGACTGAGTCAACAAGTGTTGTCTTACTCCAAACCAAATGGGACAGCAGCATACACAACCTCGGGACTCTTCATCTCCTGCTAGTCAAGTGTATATAGGCTATCTTTTCCAAATAACTATCAATGGGATGTTTTCCAANCACATCTTTCACAACTCTTCAATGTCATTATATTAAATTTGTAGGATGTGTCAAAGAAACAGGATAATCTATTGTAGGTAAAACAAAAGTAGAGAGATAGAATGCTGAAAATGGAAGGGCTTATGCAGTGAGGAGTGTAGGATACTAAAAAATAATAATAAATACTAAATAATAATAATAATAATAATAATAATAATAATAATAATGGAAAGGATAGCTGTCCCAAAGTAAGAATATGTTAAAACCCATATGGAAGCCTACCATCTAACAACCTAGTTTTCAAAAATTATAGGGTTAGAAGAACACATGAGAAATNAAAGAAGAAGATGGAATATTGGGGACTACAAAATTAAGAAGGGNGTAGATACAGGCAATATTTGGGAAAGAAGGAAGTATTGGGTNGGATAACCAAAATTAAGGACTATAAAAAAGTAGAAACCTGTTAGTTAGTAAGCTAATCTCCAATTGCAACTACTTTTTAAAAGAATTCCAATGGAAATATTCTACATGAGTGGATAATGTCAGTCTCAGAAAATATAAATTATTACATGAAAATCTCAGGGCAAAACATGAGATACCTATAATTGAAGAAGGGCCAGAGATCTCCAAAGTAACACAGACAATTACCATTGCCTTTTGGTTACCCTCTATAGCTATATGGTAAGAACCTATTGCTGAAGACACCATATACTTCAAATGCAGGGCATACAGACGTTAAATACAAGCCAACCAGGAAACCTTCTCCCTGATAGCTAACTTCACTGTATTACAAGTNCTATGCAGGCTGCTGGAGACAAAAGACATTAATGCTCCTACTTAGTGCAGGCCTTGCATATTGCAGTACTAACACGCCAGGAATGGTATATCCACTAGTGCAATTATGGCGTGACTGTTATAAAGTGACTGCATGTGTTTTTATTGGATTTGAGGACTGCTTCACAAGAGGGAATTTCATTCCTGATACTGTTAGTGGAACTGTTTAGGAATAATTAGTCAGCAAGCCCGCAATTAAATGCTTCATTTTATAAGATGCCTTGGTCATGGTGTTTCATCACAGCAAGGGAACTAAAACTAAGACAAACTATAACAGAAGAACAGCACAAATACANGATAATTCAGTTTGCCATGAAAGCCAAGGAGAAGATAGTAGTTTCCAAGGACTTCCAAATAAAATCGCCATAGACTACATGTTTTAAAACACTATAGACTTTTCTTTTGTAGTTCTGAAGTACAGAAGACAGAATGAAAGCACTNGGAAGCCTCAACTTCCTGCAGTGTCTCTATGAAGAGAATCCTTTCTTNTTGGTCCAGTGATTGTTGACAACCTAGGGTCTCCTTGACTTTCAGGCACATCTTTCTAAAAGCTGCCCCATCATCAAAAGACCTTCTTCCAATATGTGTCTTGTGTCTTTCAGCTTTGTTATATTAACATCCATGATAGAACAATGGCCTACCCTAATTCAATATGATTTCATTTTTACTTGATAAGGGCTTGTAACACATTATTNCAAAAGATGGACTCATTGTGGGGATTTAGTACTTAAATATATATTTCTGCAGGGTGAAATTTTATCCACTGACCAGAGTTTGCTAGAAATAGCCACATATGTGGCCAAACACAAAGGAAAAGCATCTAGGATCTATTTAGCTATGGATTGCTAAGTATAAAACACAGCCAGATTATGTACATCTTTTTACTATGATTCACTCTGTTTTTCAGGTGGGGAAATTGAGGTTGTGAGATTTATTTTCATCTTTCATCACTGGGGTTTTTCTGTCTGTTATAAAATAAAACAAATAATTTTCTAAATGATATGGATCTATTGGTGTCCCTTCAATAAAAATACATNGTGCTATGCTTGTTAAAGTACCACTGTTGATTTATATAAATGTCTTTTTTTTGGACGTAGAAAACACTGCCAGTAAAACTCTTATTAAAATAATAAGCAATTTGCAAAGGAGACACTTGGATTCTTTTCCATTAGAGANTTTTACATTCTCAACTCTATATAGAAGCTTGGTTGGTTAAAAAAGAAGGCTTTTTGGAAATGACTTTACTATGCCATGAATATGAGGTAGTGTGTGCTGTAAGAACAGGAAATGTGTCTGTTTNTGCTGAGGACTTCAGCGTGTTTATAGGAAATATGTTTTGCTTTAGAAAAATAGCTGCATTATATTTGTAAAAAATATATTTACTTATTTATACTTTCTGCTGATGCGAAGGTGTGTTTCCTGGAGGTGGAACAGAGACTGAAGTACAAAAGTGGAGTGGGATTGCATATAGAAGTAGAATTGAACAAAACCCTTTACCATATGTTTTGAATTAAATTACATCATTTTACATTTTACATGTTCTGTTTTTCATATCTTTGATNTTTTTNATAATCTGCTGTCTCTCTTTTCTTGTCCATACACNGACCACTACCAATACTGCATATAATGCATGTCAGTAATCTAGAATGTATCATCTGAAACTTCTTACAGTTTATGTGATTGCCTATTATTTATGCAAACACAGACATACTTTGTTATGATTTATAAAAATGAAATGTCTTCATGCCCATCGTNGTGAATTCCTCTCTTCTTAACTATTCATATACAGTAAAACTTCTACACCTAATAGCCAAAAGGGACATGCTGCTGCTGAGCTTTCTATACATCCTTCATTTTCCCTCTTCCNTTCCCTTTTTCCTCCTCCCCTTCCTGCTTTCCACCCCTTCTTTCCTAATTAAATATGTTTTAATAAGTTTCAATACTCTCTGATAGATTATTTATGGTTATTTATGGTTACTAAACTCTTACAGTGTTTAACTAAGAAAACCACCCTTGTTTGGGCTGTAGACAAGATTTGACAGTTAGAAAAGTTTCTTGTTTTGCCAGAGAACCCAAGTTCACTACTCAGCACCCATACTAGGTGACTTACAATTGCCTGTAACTCCACTTCTAAGGTATCCACAACCATTTTCTGGCCTCGGTAGATATTTTTATATACCTATATACATAAATAAAAATAGTTTAAAATAAAAAGTCAGCCCTAATATGAGTATTTATCTCTACAAAAACAGTGTAGATATAATATATATCCTAGAGTAATCTATTTTAATTTCCACTATGCTGTGTAAGACGGATTTTCTAAATGGTGGTGTTAAATAAAACATGGAAACAGAGATAGGGGTGAAAGTCTGACTGAGATCAGAGGAATTAGGAACAGCTACCAGCCTCACCTTAGACTGCTGCCGCCACTCCCAAAATGGAGAGTGGCCGACTTCCTTATCCTTCCACGTTTATATGCCTTTCTGTTCTGTTCTCCCATTGGCTCTTTCAGCCTAGCTACATCACTTCCTCCTATTGCACATCTCTGTCACGTCCTGCCTGTCTGTATAGACCTCCAGAATTCTATGGTTGATGCTAGGATTAAAGGCGTGTGTCTCCATGCTTGACTGTTCCTAGTGTGACCTGGAACTCACAGGGATCCAAACAGACCCTGCTTGCTAAGTGATAGAATTAAGGNCGTGTGCTACTTTTGCAAGGCTAGCAGCTGAACTTGTTCCTCTGATCCTCAGATAAACTTATTGGGGGACATAAATAAAATACCACCACAATACTGTGCAGTGCTCTGAGGTATATTCCTCATGGAAAAGGGGAGCATTGAATGTCCAGATGAAACATGTGTTCCTGTTCCTGGTCTGTGGCCATATGATTTTGTGGGATATGATATATGAGATTATGGAGAATCAAGANGCAGCATGAGTTATGAATTTGTGGAACATTTTACNTGAGTCATAGCAGCAAAGTAAATAATTCTTTCACTTTTTAGAAATACTACATGCAGAGTGTTCAACTCAGGAAAAATGCTCACAAGCNGAGAAACAATGAGTACATTATCTGTAATATAATGATCCAACTCAGAAGTTATTCTACAGAAATATCCCACAATGCACTCATGGGACATCAGTCTTTCAAATGTTAACTCGAGAATCTTCTTAGCTAGTAGACATGANTTCATTCCAGTGTACTATGTAAATAAATCCAAGGTGGTGGTNGTTGTTGCAGTTGTTGTTGTTGTCGTCAGTATTTAAAATAATTAATGTTACAAAAACACTATATAAAGACATTCCACTGTTTCTGAGTCCATTCCTTTTAAGAGTTAGGGTGTTTTGTTTTGTTTGTTTTTTCACTTTTAAAAAATAAGGTATTAAGAAAATAAGAAAAAAAAACTGAAAACCCACAAAGAAGTATTAAAGTACATATTCCAACGTTTTTAAAGAAAAGACCTGGAAGGATAATGTTACATCATTTAAGTACACATTTCATCAAATTTCCTTTCAGATGCATAAAACCCACTGTAGAAGCATCAGTCTAAGCAACCTCAAGCTACCTGTGTTGTGTTCGAGGTGGAAGAATGCATGCACTATCTAGAGAGATCTTATCTGGTTCCTTTATCCTCAATGGAATCTGGGATATGGACAGATGCTTTTCAACTTGACACAACTTATAGTTCTTCTTGTTTTAACTACCAGGACATTGAAGTTAATACTGAAACTGAACTGCAGAACTCAGTTTATTTCAGAATCTTTTTTCTCTTTCAATTTAAATTGAAAATATATAGATATTTTCTTTCCATCATGGATAAATGGATGTTCTGAAAGACATATTCATATATGTTATTCATTTTTATAAAGGTTCATCATCCCTATTTGAAGTAATGTGGTACACAGCAAACATAAGCCCAGCTTTTAAATCAATTGTGGACTGTCTGCCTTAGGTGTTGGCTCACAGTCCCATGGTGCTGATAGTAATAACCCATCCACACATGGATAATTTCTGTAGACAGATCATTTTAATACTTTGTACATTAAAATAAAATTGATGTGATATTTCCTATTTACTATCTTAAAACGCCAAAGATTTAAATAAATCAGTAGATTNATTATTTTCCCACATAAACAGAGAATTGTAAGCACTCCTGCAGTCAGTGCAATAATAAAATTAAAATAATATTATTCCCAGAACTTGTAANAAGGATTTAACCATNTGTTTGTGGAAACAAACATGCTNCTGTTTTCACATAAGAACAGTTTTATTTTAAACTTCTTCGAGTTTGCATAGAAAGGACTGAGACCCATTGAAATGGGACTACTCTGCTCACTCGCAGATGGAAGATTCATTGATCTATTTTGGCAATGAGACATATAATGAGGTAGGGAAAGATTCACAAAACTCAGAGCTTTGAAGCATATGCAGCTGCATATTAATGATCGCATCTGTTATGCTTTGCCTAGAGTTCTTTCTGTCTGCAGAAGTTGCATAACCACTGTCAAGAGATTTAAAAGGCTTCCATTAATTTGTGATGNCAGCAATTAGCAAGAATGGTGCTAAGGCAGGCTGGATCTCAAGCTGTCATTTCTGTTCATTTTTATTTATGGTTTTATTAGCTTGCACTGTCATTTACTTAAAAGCATTAATTAAAACACACACATATATGAAAAATTTGGGGGGATCCTTTTCTAAAATATAGGAATATTTTAAATGTCATTTTATGCCCTCAAATTGATCCCAAGTGAAATATACATGATCTTGTAAATACAGGAGTGAAATGTCAAATCACACATTAGAAGATTATAAATGCATTATAGATAATAATCGCTGTAGTCANGGAATGAGCAAACCGCTGGGATAAAAGGATGATGCAATGAACTCATAATGTGAAGGCAACATACAGGCCAGTAGTTAGGAGAACAGGCATAAAGCTCTTGGCTTCTAGAAAATGTGTTATTATAAGAAAATCATTTCCTTGCAGTTACCAGTATTCCATTTGACAAATAATATGAGGTAGAATTAGAAAATAGTTTTACATATGCCTACCCTTATCCTCAATAATTATGATATGCATAAATTCATCCAAAAATGACTCTGTTTCCTACTCTTGCAATATATGAATGAATTCCTAGGACTCTCTCATTCTAATATTTTAACACTGATAACAGTGTTAAATGCTTATTTCAAAGATCACACACACATACACACACATACACACACACACACACACACACACACACACACACATACAAACACACAAAACATCATGGTGTCTCCCCCTCCATTACTCTTTAAGATTGAGAAAAGATGTTCAGAGCATAGCTTGGCAGTCCTGAGNGAGCAAGAGAAACAGCTGCAATAATAGAAACTCAAACTTAAAATGAGTAAGACAAAGTGGTTTATCTGTCTCATGTTGTCAGAGGCCAGGAGGTGGCTTGCTCCTGGCCTTGGTTGATATGTTAAATAATATCAGGGCCTAAGGCATAGTTTAGGATTTTGCAATTCTCCACTGAAGCACCAAGAAAGAACAATAAGTTAGAAAAAATGGTTAGGTCAGACAGAGAGCTTCTTGCTAAAATCCAGACCTGCCACTGACCCATGTGTAGTTAGGAAATTCCTTGCATCTGTAATAGAACCTAGGAGATATGAAAAAGCTGAAACTGGATGATAAGTTCTTACAATTGTCATATGCAAGGATNAATATGGCNTGGGAAAGAGGATAAAATTAATTGATTTGATATGCATATGATCAATTTTGNNANATATCACTTTATATCTTTAATATAAATCCATATTAAGATAAAAAACCTTACTAGACAATATAAAATCTTACTTATCAATGAAAAAATCAACTCCCAAATTCATTTATTTTGTTAAAGGACACTTGCTCAATTATGTTCATAGCAGCCTTATTCATAATAGCCAGAACGGAAAACAACCTAGATGTCCATCATTGAAGAATGGATAAAATGTGGTACATTTACACAATGGAGTATTACTCAGCTATAAAAACAACAATGACATCATGAAATTAGCCAAAAAATTAATGGAACTAGAAAAGATCATCCTGAGTGAGGTAACCCAGACNCAGAAAGACAAACATAGTATGCATTCACTTATAAGTTAACATTAGCCATAAAGTAAGGGATAACCATGCTACAATCCACAGACCCAAGGAAGTTAATAAGAAGGGCTCATGAAAGGACACATGAATCTCCCTGTGAAGGGGAAATAGAATAGATATCACAAGTGGATGGTGGCAGGGGGTGGAAGTGTCTGGATAGNTGTGAACATGGGAACAGGAGGGAGCAGGTTGGGGAAGGATGGAGGAGGAGACAACTGGACGCAGGGCGTCATCTCTGTGACAAGCATTGAAACTAGTGCATTGAAACCTCCCAGGGATCTAGGNGGGTTACCCTAGCTAAGACTCCTAGCAATGGGGGATACAGGGCTTGAACTGGCTATCCTCTATAACTAGGCAAGACTTCTAGTGGATGGATTGGGACCCTAACCCAGCCACATAACCTTTGATCTACAGTTTTCCCTGCCTAAAAGATGTATTGGGGTAAAGGTGGCACAGAAATTATGGGAGTAGCCAACCCATGACTGGTCCAGCTTCAGACCCATACTATGAGAGGGAGCCCATACCTGACATTGCCTGAAGGGCCTGGACCCAGAAGCTGGACAGCCCAGAGACCTAGGATAGAGCCAAACATGACTGGCAATTTTTTTAAAAGTCAATGAAATGATCCTAATGATATTCTGTTATACTCACAGATTGATTCCTAGTCCACTTGCCATCAGAGAGGCTTCCCCCAGCAAAAATGGAAACAGACGCAGAAACCCACAGACAAACATTAGGTAGAGCTCAGAGAATCTTATGGAAGATGAGGAAGAAGGATTGTCAGAGCCAGGGGGGTCAAGGACACCACAATAAAACCTTTAGCATGAACTAACNTGGGCTTGTAGGGGCTCCCAGAGACTGAACCACCAACCACAGAGCTTGCATGGGAGTGACCTAGGCCCTCTGCACATATGCTTGATCGTTTTGTGGGACTCCTATCAATGGGAGCAGGGACTGTCTTTGACTCTGTTACCTGCTTTTGGAACCCTTCCCTCATACTGGGTTGCCTCATCCAATCTTAATAAGAGAAGAAGTGCCTAGTCTTACTGCAACTTGATATGCTATATATGCTGATATACATGGAAGGCCTGCCCTTTTCTGAAGAGAAAAGAGGAGTGGATAAAGGGAGTGGGGAAGAGGAGAGGTTGCGGGGAGGAACTGGGAGGGGAGCAGGGAGGGAGGGGAAATTGTAATCAATGGGAATGGAAAATTTAATTAATTAATGAAAAAAGAAAGAAATACAAATAGAATAAAAATTTAAAACCAGAGTGGTTATGTTTATCTTTCATTTCAAAAGTATGAAACTCTAATGTGGCAAAATGTTTATCTGCCAGCCATAGCTCTGAAATTTCAGTTTTATAAAGTATTGGATGTTCAATAAAGAATTAATTGTTGAATGAATAAGCTATTGTAAATGTTATCTGTGCAAACATCTGTCTCACCTCTGTGAAGTAGATAAGGAATTTGTTATTCTGCCTTCTGCAACTAAAACTTTTTGGTTCTACCTACAGATCATGGTTCTCAGCACCTCAGTGCTAGGATATCAGTGCTCTGTCTACTCACAGTGGTAAAGCCAGTTTCTTAGGATAGAAAATTCTTATTTAAAAAAAAATCCACATCCTTTTCTCCAGAAGAGGAGACAAATTCCCCTCACAAATTCTCTGAGATATCCACATCTGAAATGAGTCTGCATATTGAAGGCATTAACATATTGGCGTCTGCCAATAAAACTGGAAGGCATGAGACAGAGAGGGTCAAAAACATTGTTTCAGAATCTCTGTGTTGTAGGGCCTCCTTCTGAAAGTCAAACAGCTTGTCCATTAGCAGAACCTCATTGGTTTCACTATATTATAAAGACCAATACTTCAGGTGAGATGTCTGAGTTCCTAATTAGTTATATGGCTCCATTTGTTCTATCTTCTTAGGAGGACTTGGGAAATTATTATTTGTTTTTTTTTTTAAGTTTACACCAAGCACAATTTCTTTAAAATGCTTTTTGAAATAATGCCAAGATATGTCCAACATTTTGGACATATATATTATGTTAGCTATATATATTCACCTGCATGCATTAACTTATTGCTCTTTTACACTGCTGATTAATTCATGGAATAAATACAAAACTTAGATTGATGATTCTGCATTTTACAAATTGTCCATGTCCAGTTACTGGAAATTACACTCTACAATATAAATNTGGTTGACAGCTTAATAGAAAATTGGTAGGTATAAAAGTATTTGTTCAGTTGGTTTCCCATATGGANAATATTAATTATGCAGCACTTGGACATAGAAATAAGTCTTCACAGAAATAGTAATGAAGAATGGATTTTATCTGTTAGGATTGCATATAGCATCTGTGATTCTGGAGTCAAAGGAATGCTTCCAGGTAGTGCAGATGGGAAAGCAAGTCCTGTACAATCTG